>MU001743.1:0-194816 GCA_010093585.1 Melanomma pulvis-pyrius CBS 109.77 | reverse complement strand
CCATCCTGCTGCAAAGTGCCAACCCTGCCGCCTCCTGCAGGCTGACAAGAGCCGGTGATTTGTTGGCGCATAAGCATGCAGCACGCCCGTGGGTGCCTGTACCTGGCCCCTGGAGTGAGTTCTCGGGTCTGACCGTGACTGAGGGCTGGCGGCGCGCTGGCTGCCCTCCCCCGAGTGTGATGGCGGCGCATGCGCCGATGCGATGCCGCTTCCAGCCCTGACTCGCCCCGGCACGCAGCTGCAAAAAAGCCCCCAAGCCCATCCACAAGCCCGGCCGCCGCTAGAACCCCTCCACACCCCGTTCTGGGCTCTCCCCCAAACCGGAGCCACGTGAAACGATGTCCATGGCTGAACCAGCGCCACAGAGCGGCCGAGTGCACCAGGTCTGCGCGTCATAAACGAACCAAGGGCCCACAAGCGCGCTGCACCGGCTCAGGACGTGTCCAGTGTCGACGGCCGACGCCGCCAGCTCATTCCAACTGCTGTGCGCTCCTGCTTGCCATTGCACCTTGCTCTCTTTCTTCTCAGGGGGCCTGGCTGTGGAACATGCCGACCGAACCGCGCTACACGCGTGCCAAATTAGTCGCCCGGGCCGTGTGTTTATGCGGTTTCCACCATCGGACAGAATCCACCGGCTCCACCAGGATGATCCGTCACGTCTCCGAAACGCCCCAGAGCAAGAGTTTCGAGCACGTATTTTTGGCGACGTCCGGGGGGATTTGTTGGGCATGAGATGACTCTTAATGATCCTCCATGCCCGCTGACTTGCCCGATTGACCGTCCCACCTCACCGCCTGCGACCGCCTCGGAGAGCGCCAAGACAAGGCTGAAGACCAGCCGGAATCTCCTGCGAAGCCTCGTCTCCTTGCATGACGCATTCGTGGTGGCTGGTCGTCCAAAATGCACTCCTCATTTTACGCTCGCGCATCGTCTGCACGAGAGCGGAGCCTGTTTGATGTGCCCGGAAAACGAAGCCTCAGCACCATTTATACAACGATGCAGCTCGGCCTGAATAAGGCCCTCACCTCAGTCATCCAAGCGCTTCACGGAGAATCCAACAGCACTGCCATTCGGGATTGCTGAAAGCGGCCGCCTCCCGCGCTGATTGCTGTGCCACCAGTCTCTCGTATCCCATCCCAAACAACCAGACTAGCTAGCCGCCAGCACAGAAATCCTCTATCAGTAATGATCCTCCTGCAAGACGATGGGCTTACCATTTCGCTACGTGAATCCCGCGTCTCACAGTGTGAAGAACTAATTTAGCCAGACTGCTTGCTTGCCTCTTCCAGAATCTCGGTACCGGTGCAAGCGACCAGGATACAATCAACCCCATATGCTCCAGCTCGTCACGCTCCCTCCCTTCATATATCCGAAGGTTACACTACTGCCGCTGGAAGATGCTTGCCCCGACCTGCATGCAACGCTATCGCGCCAAGGACGAGCGATGTGGTGGTCCGGGGAATGGATGCCTTTCATATATTGCAATAAACGTTTCGTCTCGCGCCCGCAATTTCGAAGGCGCTCCAGGCTCCGTCACGACCACACATTGCTCCCGATGCATGGTGCCCACTGCCGCCGATCGGACCCCGCGTGGGCGAACCGGTTGGGAAGGCGTTTGCTGACAGGTTGGGTTGCGCATGATGCGATGCGATGCGATGCGATGTGATGAGCCCCTCCCACCACCGATCAGCATCGTGTTTCTGCTGCGAAACCCACACCCACCACCACACCCAGTACTCTCCAGCGCAGATATAAAGGACATGCTATGAGTTGATGGCCCGGTGGCCCGCGTTACTCTGCCACCCTTTCTTCGACCTGGATTCGCCCTCTGAACGACGGGATTGCGTAAGGTGGCTTGTCCGGGTACGGTACACTGAGCCCAGGCGGGTAGCCGCATAATCCAGCGGTTTTGGGCGAGAGACCCGGTGTTCGCCTCCCCGCCCACTCGCTTTAGAGGAAGCCAGCAAACAGCAGCTCTCGAGATGTCAGGCTCGACGTCACCGTAACTGAAGCAAAGTCTGGTCGAGAGTTGCAACTTGTTCGGTACCGATGTTCGGCTTATTACCGTGGGTGCGCGCTGAATGAGCGGGATGATCCGTGGGTGACGGGTGGGCTGTGGGCTGGGCAACGCAGCTGTGGGGTCAGTCTCGCGTTGGATTTGGTGGAACGCCGGCTCGCTAGGCGCTGGCCCTTCTGGGCGTCTTCCGAGCCGACAAAAGGGTTGCCTGGGCCCAGCCTCACATTGGCCGTCTTGTTTGCTTTATTAATTAGCAGAAAAAAGAAATTCTGACTTTCTCGTCGACACGAGATGTGGTGGCTGCAGCAGGTCTTACTTGGCGCCCATGCCGGCCTGGACTCCCGCCTTCCCTTTTCGCCGCCTGTGCTGATGCCTCCCCGTGCGTCGAAGCGAGTGGCGAATCTCGTGAGCCGTGTTCCCGTATTCCCCTGCACAGGAACGGCTGCGGTTATTACACAGCTCTCTGCGAAACCTTAGGTACAGCGTGCATTATCGTGACTAAACTCTCAGCCGCGAAGGAATTCGGTTTTCCTAATCTGGCTTCTTCCACAAGAAGCTCTACTCTT
The DNA here is from genome assembly GCA_010093585.1 of Melanomma pulvis-pyrius CBS 109.77. Taxonomy (NCBI): domain Eukaryota; kingdom Fungi; phylum Ascomycota; class Dothideomycetes; order Pleosporales; family Melanommataceae; genus Melanomma; species Melanomma pulvis-pyrius. The sequence goes on along the minus strand of MU001743.1, from coordinate 192,233 downwards.
TCTCGCTCTCCATGTCTTCACCCCCCAAGGTGGGCATACCGTGTTGTATCTCAGCCAGCGGAACCCACAAAAGATCTTGTTCGGAAGCCTAACCCACTGAAGTGACCACACAGCATTATTTTGTAACCATCGAGATACCTTGGCGCTGGACCGCCGAAGGATTTCCTACGAGGCAGAATGGAGAAGATAGGACACGGAGATCGACGCAACAACATCCAGGATTCCTGCATAAAACTTCTCGCCTGTGCTTTCGGGTGCACCTATCTAGTAAATCCCCTCATCGAGTATCGAGCCAACATTTCGAGTTTCCACCTTCATTTCATCTACGGCGACCAATGCTCGCAGTTGGCTTCGTGGTACTGTTCTTGGAATTAAACGGCTCGTATTAAGTTCTTGTCTTCGTGGTGCGAGGGGCTCAATTTCTTTTTTGTATTCCTTGGCACGCACCAAACTCGGTCTGCATGTCGTCTTGAGCCTTTTTCGACGACGGACTGCAAATGCTTTCGTTGGGGAACTTTGCTCTTCATCGGGGGTTGGCGAGGGTGTGAGGCTAGCAATGTATTCTTGAGCCTTCCAGAACAGGATTTGGCACCTGACAGCCCTGGGCGACGCTCATCGCCGCCTTTGAGGTGCTGCTGTTCTCAGTGTTACGCGATTTCAATTCAGGACTAGATGTTTCTGCTGTGCGATTCGGATTCGATCATGTCAAGTCAGAGTCTTTCATATGCCTGCATTTTGCATCTTGGTATTTTTGGTGACCTAATAAGCATGTTGGCGACGGCTTGAAACTTGTAGATTCATACATAGTTCCAGTGATAGTTAGGCCGACTAATACCTCATCTCACTCACCACTACCATCTTATATAACAACCTCTTACTTCCCCTCGCTCGTGCCACCTCTCACTCGACACTCCACACTGAGACCACCCATCATGAACGAAACCAATCGCATTTTCAAGAGGCAGCGGACTGTAAGTAAAATGAAGATGTACATAAGTGTATTCTAGCTTACTCTATAGGATGATGGAACTTCCGATACCAAGACCACAACTACCAGTCCACCAAACACTCCAGAGGATCGGATCAAGAGTGCAGTGAGTACGACTTCGACTTCACGATCGATTTATGTGACTGATGTTGCATAGATTGACGACATTGTAGCCGAGAGACAAAGGTGGACAGCCGAGAAAGCGGAAATGCAGGCCACGATCCACGGACTACAAAACGATGTCAAGCGGTTGAAATTATTAGTCGACGCGAAAGACATCATCATCAACCCCCGAAACACGACTGTTGCTGGCAATCAAATAGTTATCGCCAAACTCACAGAACACATAAGCGAGACAGACACCCAACGCTCTCAGCTCAAAGAAGACGTCTCTCGCCTCGAGAAAAGGCTCAAAGAGCAGGAGATGCAGAGCAAAGAAATGATGGAGCGGGAATTTTCCAAGCTTCAGCTCGAGATTCATAGGTTGCGGGAATCGGTCGAGGGCCGGAGAAAGAAACATGAACAGGAGGTGAGAGGTTTACATGATGAGGTGGATGCGGCTAAAAGAAAGCGGGACGAAGCTGAGGGTCAGCATGAGCAGTTGGGGAAGAAATTGAGGAGTATCTATCAATATTAGGATGATGATGCGAACGAGGGTGGGAATAAGGATGAAGATGAGCATAGCTGAAGTGTGTAGGCTATACCGGATGCTACATTAGGGACTTGAATGACAACGATATCTATTCACCCCAGCATGCTAAGCTGGTTCTTTCTACCTAATGTACGAAGAAGCTATCATACATCTTCTTACCAACGTTTCTACATCCACAACAATAGCCAACCCTACCATTTGTCCAACTTCTTCTTTGTTTGATTTGTCCGATAGATTAGGAAGCTCCCCTCTAGTACAAAGGACGCAGAGTATAGTAACAAACTTTTGAGCCCTCCTGTCTGGTGGTCAATGGCGGTTTCGGCATCTATAATTGATTAGCGATAACTACCCCGTAGACGATCGCTACTTTAGCAACTACAATAGACACCGGGGCAAGGCCGGGAGTAGTCTTCCAATTGACTTCCCGTGTCCTTGACAAGGAACCCGAGCAGGCCATAGCTGTAACCGCTGTCTATGGAGTGTCCCAACCCTTCAGCGCAGCTACGTCAACCAGCCTAAACTATGCCATCGAGAGAGCCGGAGTACAAGCTAGTATGGACCGCAGTAAATAGTCTAGTGTCTTTAATTCACGAATACGTAGCTATAAAACCGCAGTTAGAACCTCTCCTAAAGCCAGACCATCCCAAATGTTCCCATATACCGAAAAGAAAGCGCGGGGGAGGTAGTAGACGACTTGCAGGCGGAAGTAGATATAAAGGAAAGACAAGGTTCGCAGTTAGAGATGACCCTCGGGGAATTACAATGTACTTAGGTATTTTAAATTACACGAGTACGACATCAGACTTTGAAGCAACCAATTTGTGAACCTTTTGAAATAGTCGGAGACCCACTCCCGCCAATGTTATTGGATTCGGAGCCTTCCTACCGGTGGGCCAAAAGGTCGTCAAGAGAAACGGGCTCTGAGAGGGGTTTGTTTTCAGGGTTGGTACTTGATCGCAGCATTTATTTTATGGTCATAATATTCCTTGCGATGGAAGGACATCGTGTGTTGGTAATGTGTGTGAATAATTCATCGGTATAACTTCAATGTCATGCTTTTCATTCTCTCGCATTGAGTTGTTGACTCTCACACATCCTCACCAAGTGAGCCTTTCTCTCACCTCCTTCGAAGATACAGGAGCTGATACTCAGTGAAGGTTATCGCACGCGATTCTAATAAAAAGTTTGAGGATCAAATTGGCCCTGCCGCGCACTCCTCTAGTTACCAGCGGTCCTTTTAGTATCTCTGCAAAGAGGACAAGACAACTCCTCATTAATTCTTAGCTTCTTCGTGAAGAGAGGGGATTGTACCTTTTGTGAGTCTCTTAATATCACCTAACAGATACGTCAAGTGCCGGAAAAGGGAGTCTGTTCTCGAGCGATCCTCTCACTGGGTAACTAACACCTCTTCAGGCTTCTTCAATCACACCACTAAGCAACCTTCACAATATTGCCGAGACGCCCGAAAGTAGCGTTAATCATGCCTCCAAGGGCATTGAAAAAGCCCGGAAAGCCTAGGGTACTCAAAGACCCACTCGATGTGTGGTCCACCCCACCGATTGACATAGCTCCGGAAATAGTAGGAAGGCCAATAAAGAGAATGATTGATGGTGTCGCCGAATCGTCGACAAAGAAGATACGAAATCTTGTAAGCTCACACCCATCGCCACAGGATTAGTCGACGTTGATAAATGCTAGGTCGACGACATCGAAGCAGAGCAAGATGCCTGGGCGAAGGAGAAGAGCGATATGCAGAAGAAGATGGACTCTCTTCAGCCTATTTTGGACAAGATAGACGCCCTAGAAAAAGAGAAGGCCGCACTTCAAGCCGAGAAAATGGTCGCGATAGACAAGTTTCAACAACTGGAGACTGAGAACGCGGTCCTACAGAAAGAACTCGACGACCTTAGGAAGAGTAAGAATGACTTATGCAAGTGGTGGTATGAGAATTCTCTTGAGGTGAATCGACTAGAGGGAAGCCTGGAATCGAAGATCAAGGAGAACGAGAATCTCAAAAAGAAACTCAGCAGCTACCACAAGATCGAAGAGATCGTCAAGAACGTCCAGACCACGGCAAATAATGAGGACTCCTAGTGAACGACTTCCGTCGATCATCTATGTGCACATAGCACCCCTCAGATGCCAATGATGGCACATGGACCACCTCCCAAACCCCACAACATCCGATAAGCCAACTCTATTATCCGATCGGAAGCACCTCAACTCCATGTATCTAGTTTGACACACAGGGTAGACGGATTAACTCATTATCATAAATCCCCAATGTATTTACTCGCAAAATATTTGCTTCGGACCGAGCTAGTGTTTGATCATGGCGTTTCTCTTGAGTTCCATTTCCTTTCCGATTGTTCCTCCTAGCACATACATGCTAAGACACATTTCTTTCATCGGAAGGTTTTACGTGGGGGGCTCCAAACAGCCGGTGAGACAAACATGTCTTTCCCTAAACAAGCGACCTATGGCAGACATCTCATACACACATATATACTTCTAATCACAAATTCTCTCGTCTCCATACCAGTCCACCCCTTCCTTCTTGTGAACCCTTAGTCCCTATCTTTCACTTGATCTCGACCTACACAAGACGCGACCGAACTGCAAAAATGAAGACGATAGACCCTGCAGCCCGATCGACGGAAGGGTACACATCCCGTCTCGAGCTCTACATCGACGAGCTTGAGACCAGCAACCAGACCCTCGCGCAAACCAACATGACTCTCCAATTGAGCGTTGCATCCCTTCAGAGCACAGTCGTACATCTGGAAAACCATTGTGAGGACCAGAGAGCGCAGCTGCTGGCGCTGGAAGAAGAAGCCGATGATCTGGGAGACGACGTGGAGTACTTGCAAGACGAGTTGGAGGAGTTCAAGGAGAGGGTGGAGGAACAGACTAGGCGGATGCAGGAAGTTCTGAGGAGCGTTTTCGAGGGGAATATGGGGGTGAAGGATGGAGAGATGGAGTGAGTTGATGTGTGAATGAGAGGCTTGACGACGAGAGCTAACGGCTGGATAGACGTGGGCTGAATGGAGTGACGCAGAATCCTCTGGTCGGACTACCGGGAGCCAATGACCCTCAAGCCGGAGTTCAAAACAAGCATTCCCACTACGATGAGGCCGTACTGCTGTCTCCCTCCGCTACCGCAATACCTCCCTCTTCCACTGCGTCAGTCTACGACGTTTCGGACTGCCTGTAGGATTCACCTGGGGAAATTTGGTCTTGCTTCCCATGTCACCTGAAAGGAGGAAGGCGGATATGGCCTAGATGATTTATATTGTTAGATCTGGGATGGGAAGTATGGAATGTAGAAGGTGTGGGGGTAGATTGTGGGTTGCTGTGGCTGCGGTGCGTTTTGTTTGTCTCCGTACTCTAAACTGGAAGGGGTTGAGTTATTTTGTGCCTTGCGCACTGTAGATTCAACCAGAAGCTTTGATGAGATCTCACTCGTCCCACGCAAAAGATGATGAAAATGATGATGAGAATGTAACCGCGAATAAGCGCATACAGTTATGCACAGATGACTAGGGAGTCCAAGCTCCCTCGGAGGTGAACGATCCCCGCAAAGTCACCCCACAACGCGAGGCTCAACCACACAACCACGCAAATACGCAAACACCAACGTTTCCTCGTTCATTGCCATCGCCAGGGCTTCATTATGCCGTCCAAATTCACCTGCCTCCGTGCCGCACGTCTTGCCGCACGCCATCCGTGTCGAAGGTCGTTCGCCACTGTGACACCAAATCGAACCGACCATGTTCGCATAGTCGAGGTTGGGCCTAGGGATGGACTCCAGAACGAGAAACAGAGCATACCCGTAGCGACAAAAATCGAATTGGTTGAGAGGCTGGCACAAACTGGGCTCAAGACGATCGAGGCGGGATCTTTCGTATCGCCAAAATGGGTACCACAGGTGAGCTTCCATTCTAGCTCCTTGAAGTCTGCCGAACACTTCTGACAGCTAGTGGTAGATGGAAAACTCCTCCGAGATTCTAGAATACATTTTACGAACCACACCTCAATCGCCGCATCCCATAACGTACCAATTCCTACTCCCAAACGTCCGAGGCCTGGACAACTTTCTCTCCGTATGGGAGTCGAGATCCTCGAAAACAAACGCATATCCCACCCCACCTCCGTCCCCCGGGACAGACGGCGGCCCCGCCCTCAATACATCCTCACAGGATCCCAATGCCATGCCCTCGGCCTCCTCAGGCTTCGAAGCGATGGGCAAGGAAAGAGGCACCTCAACCTCCACATCAGGACCTGAGATCGAGCTCTCGATATTCACCGCAGCGACGGAGGCTTTCACGCAGAAGAATACGAACTGCTCCATCGCCGAGTCCCTACATAGATTCGAGCCGATAATGGCGCGGGCAAAGGAGCTGGATCTCAAAGTGCGGGCCTACATCTCTGTAGCGCTCGGGTGTCCATACGAGGGGCCTAATGTGGATCCCCACAAAGTGGCAGAGCTGGCTGTGAGCTTGCTAGAGATGGGTGCGGATGAGATATCAGTCGCCGATACCACGGGTATGGGGACGGCTCCGAAAACGGCAGAGCTGCTGAAGACGTTGAGTTCAGCGGGGGTAGAGAAGAGCGATTTGGCACTGCACTTTCACGACACATATGGCCAGGCCCTTGTGAACTCGGTCGTTGCCCTCGAGCATGGCATTCGGACATTTGACTCTGCGGTAGGTGGTCTCGGAGGCTGTCCGTTCAGTCCTGGCGCGACTGGCAATGTGGCAACGGAAGACTTGGTCCATTGTTTCCACAGTCTTGGCGCGAAGACTGGTGTCGATATTGAGAAGCTGTCGAAGGTTGGAGAGTGGATATCGCAAGAGCTCGGAAGGGCGAATGAGAGCAGCGCTGGGAAAGCGACACTTGCTCAGCTACGCAAAAGGTTGTGAAAAGTTGAGTATGAAAGAGCAGAGGTGGTTAAGTAGATTCTGAGGCTCCGCAGACGATGCGAGCGAATGTGAATCTAGCCCTGAACGCCTTCCGAATTTGATCGTGACTATCATACACTATAGTCATTACACGCCGTACATATCGAGTATCACAATGGCAACAGTAGGGTCTCTCTTACGTTGTTATTCATTAGGACCGATTGTCCACGAAGCTCTTGCAAGGCGTCCGGCTTTAGATCAACATGCCTTCCGTTTTCCCCGCCCAAAAGAATTGGTGCTCTGTAATATAACCAAACAAGCACCAATTAATAGGGTTTTTGAGATCTCTTCGGCACTGCAACGCGCCTTCCACGGCTGTCTCACTCACACGTCTCATGTCCTTTGCGCGGAGTGGGACTAAAAAAAGACAAAACAGACAACAGCAGGGATTCGCCAATGGTCACCACTTGACTACTGGTCTGTCAAGCTCAAGCTGCTATCAAAATTACTTCTGTAGGCTGATGACTATGTACAGGTCAAAATCTTGGCCCTAATTCGACACAAGATTTACTAAGCAGCACGCAACTATCATTCCCGCTGTTCTAAATCGTAGTCCCAGTGTCTTTTGCAATCACGACATAATTCTTCCGGCGTTAACGCAAGCCGAACAAAAGATGGTAAAGCGTGGATATTATCAGGACCCACGCCGATGGGCGAATATATACGAACATCCCTGCACAACGGTCTCTAGCGATCTCTTCTTTTGCTCAAGCTTTATTCCACTTGCCCGTACAGGTACTACATATGTACTCATCTCCGACGTAACGAGATAATCGTCTTTTTCCGATGCCATTGCGTGCTCGCGAATACATGGACATAAAAGCACTCAAGACACACTGGCATATCTCTAGGTTCTCAAGTGTCGAACATATCAACAGGATGCGAACTACCTCACTTTTCGCTGCGCTCGCTGTGACGAAAGCTGCACTAGCAAAAGGGCCGTTTCTACAGCAAGTCAGCTCTACCCAATGGATTATTGGCAACGATCTTTGGAACCTGACTCAAGGCTCAACGTATGCCACCAATCTTCAGTATCAAGGATCGGATGCTGTAGGTAATGCGCAAGGTCACTACGCTGGCTACGGTATGCTTTTGCCTCGATTGCCTCCACGATGCAACACTGAATCACTCTACAGATGGCGAGTTGAACCTCAAGTTCACATCCGCCTCCATCGTTTCCAACACACCCTCCTACATCGACATTTCATTCTCTTCTAGCCTGGGCGACTTGCACTGGGTGATCTACCCCAACCTCGCAGGTGCATACCAGTACTTCGTCAACAAAGCACTTCCTGACATCTCCATCTTCCGGACTCTGTGGCGCCTGGATCCCGATCGTTTCACGCACGGCTACAACACCAACAAGAACGAGAAACTGCCAGACTTCTCGCTGTACGCCAACGCGCCGGAGATCCAGGACGAGACGTTTCAGTTTCCTGATGGAAGCTATGTGACGAAATATGATTTTGCAAACTATGTTCGGGAAAGGGATTTCGTGGGTGTTTATGGAGTCAAAACGGGAAGTTGGTACATTCATCCAACAAATGAATATCAGCCAGGAAATCATCTAAGTCAGACGTTGACTGTAAGTCTAAACCTGGAGCTTCACAACGGCTTTTAGGCACAAAGACCTAATGAGAGTAGGTGCACCGCGAGTCCGCAACAGGCGATGCCGTACAGCTTAATGTCGTTCAAGACACATCGCATTTCCGCGTCGGCGTCAAAACACCTCAGCCCATAGGTAAAATCTGGGGTCCATGGCTTTGGTATCTGGTACATCTCCTCCTCCCCTTGCCTACAACAGTACCTTGACAGTCTCTAGAACGACGGATCGGTATCTGACGCCCGTCGTCGCGCCGCCCACGAGCGCGCCACCTTCCCCTACACCTTCCTCAACAACACCGCCTACCACTCCCGCGGCTCCATCAAAGGCAAACTAACTCTCTCTGATGGACGCCCCGCAGCCGGCGCCGCAGTCTTCCTAGGCGACACAGATACCTCCACTCGCCCACTCGTCCAAGGGTCAGGATATTACTACACTGCCTTCGCTGACGCCAGTGGCTCATTCTCGATCCGTAACGTGCGCTCTGGATCCTACGGTCTGGTTGCAGCTTCGAATGGCGGTGCAATTGGGGATGTGTACACGAATCTCACATCCTCGCCTATCACCATCGCCGCAGGAAAGACTAGTAATTTGGGCCGTCTGGCGTGGGCCGTCCCCACGAACCGACAGAGGGTTTTTCAAATCGGCGCCTTCGACAAAAAAGCAACGGGCTTCACCAACTCAGGACCGCATGTGCACGGCCTGACTGAGAAGAGCCCGGCGAACCTGACGTTCACTGTCGGCACGGGCAAAGATGCAGACTGGTATTATGCGAGCTCCAAGCTTGGGAGCTGGGATGTCGTCTTCAACACTTCCACCCCCTCCTCCGCTGCTAGAGCACAGCTGTCTGTTAGCCTTGCTGGGTACAGCCAGAGCACTAGCCTGACGATCTACCTCAATGGGAATAAGACAATTGGAACGATCAGCAAGGACACGTTGACGAGCGATCCGGCGTTGTATCGGAGTGGAACGATCAGTGGAGAGTGGCGGTTTTTGCAGTACGATATTATTGCCAAGGATTTGAAGGAGGGGAGGAATGTGCTGACGTTTAAGACGGATAGGTATACGCTGTGGAGGGGCGTGTTGTGGGATAGTATTATTCTGGAGTGGGTTTTGTGAGAACTGATGGATCGGAATCTTGTCTTCAGTGTGGTGTTCTTAGTGATGCTGAGAGAGCAAATGGATTTAGACAGGGCTTAGCTCGTTGGAAGGCGTGGTTACAGGAAATGGGAAAGCGTATGACCGTCTTCTCAAAATGATACCATGACAGACGGCGGGTCGGGCAGGGGTACCTCTCGGTTGAAGCGCTCTCATTCGCTGTTTGGTCCCCGGCTGTGCCGCACCAGAATTATTACATATATCTAGGTAATCTAGCCACTTCAACTTCACCATCAGCAATGGGACATCCGTGAGGATCTCCGACCGAGGACAGCGAAGCGTCATGGCCATGTTACCAGGAAATCTCCCTTATTTCTGGGCTCTCTTGACTCTGGGTGGCATCTATGTTATCTTCAAACTCGCGCGGTTTGGATCTCGCGAGAAGCATCTTCCTCCCGGTCCACCAACTTACCCCATTGTCGGAAATGCCCATCTTGCTGTCGACAAAGATCTCTACAAAAGGCCAGTACACTTTTTTCCGGTGCTTCGACATATGGCTAACCAATTCTAGATTCAAAGATTGGAGTGAACAATATGGAGAGGTGTTCTCTCTCAAAATTGGAAAAGGCACAATGATAGTGCTAAATAGCAGACGCGCGGTCTACGACCTGATAGAAAAACGAAGCGCGATATATTCCTCAAGGCCACAAGACGAGCAATATCATATTGCCTTGAAGGGCGAGAACATTGCCAATATGGATGCAGATGCTGGCTGGAGGGCGCAACGCAAGATTACTGCGCGCTTTTTCGCACCTATCAAGCTGGACGGCGATCTGGCAAAAATCTCAGAGGCAGAGTAAGTGCTACCATAACGCAGAAATCGCGCGCCAAAGTGTGTGACAAAAAAAGCGGCTTTGTAGTGCTGATTCCAAGAACAGGGTTACTACTCTAATGCACGACTTACTCATTAGCCCTCGAGACTTCAGCAAACATGTTGACCGAGCTACTGCTTCATTCTCCTCCATTGCACTATTCGGACAGCGTGCTAAATCTAACGATGATTTTTGGACAACAGTGAGTCAACTTCTAGCAGTTACCCATGAGCAATGTAGTAACTAGTGTAGGGCGCCTACGAGGCTATGGAAGCGGTATGACCAAATCTCTCTGATAACCTGAAGCAGAGGCTTAACATAACGAATAGGTAAACGCAGCCTTGAGTCCAGGCACATATCTCCCAACTGAGCAATTTCCAATCTTTAAATGGGTACCCAAGCAGTGGCTCAGCTCGACCACTCGTGCAGAGGAGGGTTTTAGTATACCGACACGAATATGGACGAAAGCTCGAGAGCACATTGAAGCGAGACGCAATCAGGGCGATAAGCGAGAGTCACTGATGGATGAGTTACTCGATGATGAAAGCACCAAGCTCGATGACGCATTTCACGGAACAAAGCTTGCCAACTTTGTCGGAGCTTTAATGCAGGCCGCCGCTGAGACCAGTGCCCTCACCATGCGGACCAGCATCTTGTTTCTTGCCACGCACCCGTGGGTCCAAGATAAGGCTCAGAAGGAGCTAGATTCTCTCTGTGGTGTGGACAGGGTGCCTAATTTTGCCGACTTCAAGGATCTGCCATATATCAATTGCATCATGAAAGAAGGCCTAAGGATACGACCTGTGTAAGTCATTATGCGCCAGAGATTCTTGCATGATGATGATAAACTCTAACAAAATTGCTGTAGAGTTCCTACGGGAATTCCTCATCGCTGCACTGAAGACAACTGGTACGAGGGCATGTTGATCGTTAGTTATGCGTGAGCCCATGTGGGGAGAATGGCCGCTGACTATAATTTTAGCCCAAAGACGCCACGATAATGATTCCTCAATGGGCTCTCAGCCATTCTCAATACGATAATCCCGAAGCCTACAACCCTGATCGCTACCTCAACCATCCAGGTCTGGCAACGGAGTACGCATCAAGCTCAGACTATCAGAACCGCGATCACTACACTTACGGTGCCGGCCGACGCATATGCGCTGGTATTCACCTCGCTGAGCGTACGCAGTGGCGTATGCTGGCGCGGTTGCTTTGGGCCTTTCGTATTGAGCACGCGGTCGATGAGAACACGGGAGCGAAAATAGAGATTGACACAAACGCATATGAAGAGAAGCTGATCACAGGACCAAAGCCGTTCCAAGTCCAGTTTATTCCAAGAAGCCAGCAACACGTTCGAGTAATCGAAAGGGAGCTGGAGGCCGTGAGTGGTCTTCTGAAAAAGTGGGAGTAGAAATCAGTTTCTATTGCTGTAGCGTCCAAGGCAGTCAGGGAGGGGGCTTTGAGTAAAAGAATTTTCACAGCACATTCAGAGCGGTTACGTATTTCAGATCTTAATCAAAACAGCACGTCGCTGAACTTCCCTGGCATCTTTGGTTCCTTACCGTCATGTTTCTTCCGTGTGTACCCTGATGAATATTCCTTCATCAGTAAATTCGCAACGTTGTACCTTCCTATCCAGAAATATCCTCGATTTTTTCAATTGTGGGTACTTTCCAAGGGCGGTCAAACGTTCTACAGCCACTGGACTCTTGCTTCTGCTGTATCAAGAGTCCATATATGTCCAAACTTTCACATCGATTGTTCATGTGCATTTCCAGATAGTAGTGACACGAGAAGTTGTATTAGATGCAAATATGCCGTAACCTATTGTGGATTTCGTCCTAGTAAACCACACCGATACCTATGTCAGATATCACTCAACTGCCCGATTTCTGAACTGCACCATCGGGCCATTTCTATGGGCCACCATGAAGTCCCATACCTGGAATTGCGTCTTCTGTCTCCGTCCCCACATCATGGCAGATCTCCCTTGGCCTCCGGTTCCTCCTGGCACACCACGGAAATTGTATCGATAGATCAGCCGAGCCACGGTTATTGCAAGCTCCATTCGAGCCAAGCTCTTACCTAGGCATGAACGATTGCCATATGAGAAAGCGAAAACGGCTCCTTCGCATGCTTTGACATTTCCGGCAGATACACCATTGCCCTCGTTCCAGCGTTCCAGCGTTCCAGCCGGAATCGGAAGGGTTCGGGGAAAGTATCTGCATTGTGGTGGATTGTGTAGACGTCGCTGCCAATGATTGTATCCGCAGGAATGACATGTTCATTGATGCGAAGGCCTCCAGGAAGAATTTGACGCCGGAATTTGAATCCGCCATGGGGGATTCATGCGCAGAGCTTCTTCTATCGAAGCTTGCAGGTACAGGCAAGGCAAGAGCGGCTTTCCGGTCATGATCTCATCGATACAGGAGAATGTTGTGCGGATCTCTACAGTGAGCTTCTGGAGGACATCTGCATCGTGTACAAGGCAGAAAAACAAGGCTGCAATGACTGCGGACAGTCCCACGAAAAATGGCTGATGGGTAAGGAAACCTTGCGTTCACGATCCTATGGTCGTATTCACTAGATTTGTGTTTAAATTTAAATATAGAGCGAGTAATAATGTTCACGTTTGGCTGGAAATAGCTGACTACGTCAATATGGCGAGGCTTGCTCTGAACACGCAAGAAGGTGACTTGCAGGGTCTTGAGCGTATAACAGCATATCTCTCTAGATTGTTCGTATTTTGGGAATTCAGGTACTTCGCAACTGGGACTTGATCCGTCCCGGGGACAGATAGTCTAATAGGGAATCTGTGCGCTTAGTAGCGGGATCGACGAGCTAAATGCTTAGTTTTTCTTGAGGTACGGTTATCCTTGCTAGTAGTTCGTATACTCGAAAGTTCCTTTTGATGCTCCATGATCGTCCCATGCAGATCATATGCAGATTTAACTACATCACAATTACATCAAGTTATTTGCTATGGCTCCAGGCTGAGAAGATACCAACTTGATTGTCGAAAGTTTGAGGTGGTGGTCTGCCATGGGGTGGTTCGGACGCCATGCCAACTCAGCCAGGATCGTTCGTTGGCAAGAAACTTGTCGCGGTCAAGCTTCGAACGCTGAACTTTGGTGATGAACTCCCGGATGGCACCCAGGCAAGGCTCGACACGAAATGCCCGACAGTCTCGGAAGTGTTTGGCAAGTTGCCGGACGTCGACCAATACCAGACTTCCATCGGAAATGGCAAGGAGGTTGTAGCCCACGATTGTTGCATCGTCGCGGAAGCCACAATCACAGCAGGAAAACTTGCTAGCAAAGATTGCACCGCGTCTTCATCTGCTGGAGCCCAAGAACTCTACGCCACGTGCTTCACCTCGCATGGAAAGCACGACGTTGAGGAGGACTTGCTCTCCAATCTGGCGCTGGACTTCACGTCAGAAGTGCTCAAGTATACGGTGCTGCAAAATTATAGTCAGCCATGGATGAACGACGATTTGACCGAGTACACGACTGGTATGCTATTGTTGGGATACCATGCAGCATGGAGTGGATTGATGAGGTCGCTGGGCAATGCCAGCGAGCCTGTGACGATCAGGCCCGCGGAAGGTGTCGTCTTCGCAAATATCGACAGAGGGAATCTCTACATATGGTTGGCTTTGAATGCAATGCTCACGATATCGGCTCTGCTTGTGTTCCTGGTCCAGCGCCTCGGCAAGACGAAGACCATCCGCGATCCTACGGTTGCGGCTTTGACCGTGGATCTTACGGAGATAACCTGTCGTGGTGCTGGAGGTCTATGCAACGCTGTTACGCTAAGCAAAGAAGACAAGAAGCTTCCCGAGCTGGTGTGGAAACATGATAGAAATGAGACTGAGATTGGAGACAGTAGCGTCGATGGGTCGTGTCGGCGAAGAGTTGTGTTTGCCAATATGGCATCATCCAGGGTTATGTAGAGATATTAGTTCAAGGCATCGTGCTCTTAGAATCTTAGAGACTGAACTTGCTAGTCGCGAGTTCTACAGTAGTTCTACAGTCCGTTAATATTGTCGTACTACAAACTAGTGCTCGTCAGCTATGTAGAGAAAATGCGTAATATATTCCGCGACATCAAAAGCGGCAGTAGGTTTTAGAGATAAGCATTTGTGGCCTTCAGTCGCTGGTAGATGTGTATATACGGACTCCTTTAATTAGTGGAGCTTAGAGGTATGTATGTGCAATTGGGGTGCAGCTTAAGAGCGCGCTTGATTCTACTCCATTCACTATGAAGCGCGTAATTAAGACCTCAAGTATCCCTTGCGACTCGCACCAGCAATTGTAAGAGAGACTGTGCATTTAGTAGCGACGGAACTTTCCTAAGACTGGGGTTGCGATATTCTTCGTCCAGTATCCATCTCCTCAACAAGCCTTGGCAAGGATTAGGCCAACACACACTCACCACCTTTCATCAACCCACATTGCAACTCGCTTTTACTTACGACCTACAGATTTAATTATCTCCCTGTATATAACTAGTTTTCATTTACAGATCTTTCAATAATTGGCTGGGAGTGCAGGGAATCGAGTACCGACCTAACCAAAGTCCTAACGGGTCATGGGTTCGATTCCCTATCATGTAGCAATTCTCGGTGTTTGCTGAGCCCCTACCACATTCCTGGCCAATTGTTGGCACAAATGAGCTATTTGGCTCGTAAAAAAAGCTTGCTTCGCGGCATGGCTTTCAGTTTGGTCTGCTGTAACTGCAGAATTTTCTGTTTTGCCAACCTGGACGAGCTCGAACCCGGGGGGGGGAATCTTTTTTATTTTATTTTTTAGCTGTAGGCCTGAGTTATTTACAGACGATGTTTCTTTCTATGCAGCAGGTAAAACGAATAGTGCCAACTGTTTCCCCCTGTTCGGCACCCGCACAAATGCGAGAATTGTTAGTTTTTGGTTGCCTCTAATAGCGTACTATCTTAAGAGAAAGCTGAATATAAAGGAATACGACAAGCAAGCTGGGTGGAGTGAAGCAGTTCAAATGCGAAATTATGACGTTCTGATGCTATCTGTGCTACTTATAGTCCTAGTCGGGTGCTGCTTTAATAAACTCGCAAGAACAGTTTTAAAGCAACATGTCCCACGCTCGCTGTTGTTGGTGTTCAGGAAACAGATAGCCACTTTTACGCATGTAGCAGAAACAATATATGCAGCACGAGATGTACGAGGGAAAAAAGAGTGTAGTACGTTTATTCTGCAAGCCTACGATGTATAACATATATCCATAATACTCCCGACATATCCATATTTCTCCATATCTCGTCCTTGGCCAAACGCTACATCCCACCCTCCCCCTCACACTTCGACATTTAGCGCAAAACGACTTCTGGACTCTAGGATAGGGCCACATCGATCTAAATCAATGATTGTACTATGCTACTGGAGCGTGACTAGTGCACTAGGGCGGGAGATATGATGTCTTCATCCCCGACTCCTCGTGACCGTGACGAACGAAGATGTCTGGCTGCGCTTGGACACATTACTCGTAATCGTGTTCGTGCCCAGATCGGGATCGACCCCATTTCCGGGAACCAGGGCCCGTGTCGTGGTCGACGTCGGAATCGGAGCCACCGTGGTGGGTGTGTTGATCTGGTCTTGTCCGTTGATGATGATGTTTATAAACGGTGGTGGGGAGGTTGGATTGGTAGTGGAAGAAGGGTGCAAGGTGCTGAAGATTCGGACCCCCAATGCGATGCTGGTGAACCAGAGTGTAGCGAGGAAGAAGATTGAGAAGAGGATCCAGGGGAGGAGCGTAGCTATATTGAGGTGCGAGATCCAGGACCGGCGTGTATCGTGGACGGGCAGCGGAGGACTGTGGCAAAAGGGATGGGGAGGATGAGAGGGCGTGGCATAGTGTGGATGGGTTGTGTCGAAGGGCTCGGAGAGGGGAGGCTGGAAGGGCGTATGTTTTTCGGATACAGAGCTTTTGTTTAGCTTTTCATCGTTGGTTATGTTGGATGCGTGGTCTTTATCAGGGCCGAAGGTTGAATGGTATGTTGGGGCTGGGGAGGGTGGCCTGATTGCGTAGTTGTGATCGTGATGGGATTCCGTGATGTCGAAAGATGGCTTGCGGTTTGGTGGCTCCATTGTGCTTATTCAATTGGGGTTTCTGAAAAGGGAGGTGAAGGTTATGGGGCCCGCCCTGTGGTGAGTGCTTGGAAGGGGAAACGTGACAAGTCAATAACTTGCAGCAGGATAATGGAAGGTTGAGCGCAGTAAAGAGATTGATATTGCGAACAGAACTATGTGTGAATAGAATGGAGAGAAATAAGACAGTCATAGGAGACAAACGAAATACTGAAAGGAGCCAAGAGATGCGCCGAATAAGCTTCTCTTTGTCCTCGATCTGCGTACAACAACCCACGTTCGCAAGCCTGTTTCACATCGCGCATGCAGTTGTTGATTCAAAGAATCTGCACGTCGAATCTAGATATTTCGAAGTGAGCGTCGTCGTGATAAACTCTCAATGAGGACCCCGCTTGTTTGGGAGTGATGGTCTGTACCGGGAACGATTGGTGTGCACGAGCCACAGTGAAGGGCTTGCAGCCGGCTAGACAGGGATGCAGGCTCGAACGTTTGGTTGACCTGCACCGTCGTCTTGTTGAGCTGCGTCAGTTGAGCTGCGTTAGTTGTGCTGCTGGAGACACGTCCGAGGATACGTGATGATACGTGAAGATACGTGCCTCCAACCCTGCACCGTTCCTTCAGTACTAGGGAAAAGGGGCCTCGGAGGGCCGGCTATGAATGGTCGGGCAACTTTGGGGAATTTGACGATCGACAGCAAGGTATCAGATTGCCCGATCTCGTTGCGCGGAAGGCATCCAAGATGCTTTGAACCCGAACGCCGAGTTGGTGGTCATCTTCCGAGAAATGAGCGCCCGTGCTGTTAATTCTGGAAGCTCAGAGGCTGAATGCGCCTTGATGCTGATGCTTAAACAGCAGAAGCATCGGGTGAAGTTGGACGCTGAGAATTGGCGGCGGTAACACTGGGCAGATGCAGAGCAGAGAAATAGCCGGGAGGCAGCTGCCACGGAAGGGAGGGGGGTTGAATCGACCTCCCTTATTTGTGTTCATGTGCGCCGCTCCGCTCCTTGCGTGTCGATCGGCGCTGGCAATGTCGAGATGAATTTGCAATCTCGAGAGCGGGCAGCAAGAGGGCTGGGTGGTGCTATAGATATCGAGCCGGTGGCGAGGTTCGCAGACACGATTAGGACGGTCGCGTGCGCTGCGGCAACGTCGTGATGCGGAGAGGATCGGTAGGATGGATTCCCGCGGCGACTTACTCTAGTATAGGCGGTGTTTCAAGGGCAGCCTGAAACGTTTCCTTTGGGAGCCAGTGTGGGCCGCGTGTGTGGACCGCCACAGCAACGCTACGTGCTCGACAGCCACGTCAAAGCCAGTGACGGCACACGCAGAACCGGCGCCGGCCTCTCTGCACACGCTGGACTCATTCGACGTGACTATCGCGTGCCTTTGTAACCTGCCAGGAGTCGGTCTATTTCGAGGAATAAGCGTTGCGGGACCCGTGGTGGCTGCCGCGCCGGTGCTAACCCTACGCTGCCTACATCTTATTCTGCAGGTCCAGGCTAGCCTCGACACGCCATTCACCAATTTGTCCCCCTCGCAACCCACCCCCGAGACCTCCCAACTCCTCTGGCGCCTCATTCACTGCCCGCACCCTCGCGATATGACCCGAGCATAATACGCCCGACGGATTTTTTTACCTCGTGCCCGATCGTAACTACCGAACAACCTTATACGCATTCCCGCCGCGGCGACGTCGACCCAGATCTCGACATCCGCATTCTCGACTACGTACCTAGCCACCCAGCACCGCCAATCACCCCCTGCGATGGACGACCGACCCACGAGACCAGAGAGCAGGAGCAGGAGCAGCTCTGGCGCAGACGAGGTGAGTAGGCTCGTGTGCAGCCCTCGCTGCACCGACATGGCGTCCGCACTAGCTGACCGCTTTGTACAGGAGGCCTTCGAAGACGCTCCCGACATGAGCTCCCGCCCGACGTCACATTCCGAGCGCCGCTCCAGATCTCGATCTCTCATACGACGGACCTCGAGCTCTTCCTTGCGTCAGGATGCTCGATCAGACTCGCCGGTGCCTGGAGTGCCGAAGCGAGCGAGCATCAAAGAAGAGGAGCAGCACGCTGCCGAGGGCAACGAAGGAAACCCCGCCACTTCTCCACAGCCGGATAAATCGCCGCTCGTCACAGCGCAGCACATATCGGTGACAGAAGACATGGACGACGTGTCTTTGGACGAAGGTACACACAATTGTTTCATTTCAAGAATCCCTCGGCGGGCAAGGGTGCCTCCCTGCAAGCTCCCATGGAAACATGCAATTGAGGCACCTCGCACCATAGCTCTGGACATGATTGATATTTGCTGTTGCAAAGCTAATGTTCGACAGAAGGCGCAAAAGCTCCCGCTCTCCTACCAAAATTACCACCTCGAGAGAACTCGGCCACCGGCCTGCAGGGCCTCTCCGGCAGAATGTCGCCCGTCAAATTCCCCCCACCACCGCCCGCACCTCCCGCTTCTGAGAAACATGTTTCCTTGCCTCCGCCCGTTACAACGAGGAAGCTCACAAGTCCGTTTTCGTGGCTGTCGCGAAACAGCTCTAGCAAAAAGCCCGAGTCTCCACCCCTCCCCTCGGCCGACAGGAGGAACACCAATGCCTCCATCGCAACCCTTGGAAGCAACCCGGACCTAACACTGCACAGGATAGAGGATGAAGGGGAACAGCCGAGCAACCGATTGAGCCAGACTAGTCTTCGTGATCGCTTCAAGTTCCTTCGGATGCGGGAAGAGGCTGGCATTTCCATGGGAGAAGAGGGCACTTCGGAGCATGGCCAGGCGGGAGCTCTTGCGGGCCTCATTGGACGGACAACCGGCTTAGGTATCGGAGGCCTCGGCAGCCCAACAGCTCTGACCGACGAAGAACATAAATCTGCTATAGCTTCTGGACCCACTAGCCCCAGGCCTGGTTCACTTGCAAAACAATCGACTGTCAATCCAAACCTTGCCCCTGGAACAGCAGCCGGATTCGCCGCCGGTCCCGCTGGAGACACCGCCGAACCAGTGGACTGGGACTTGTGGCAAACGGTAGTCAATGAAGGACCAGCAGCTGTTGCTCGTACTAGCTCGGAAGAGCTTAACCGGGCCATCGCAAGTGGCATTCCTCAAGCTATTCGCGGTGTCATATGG
Source organism: Melanomma pulvis-pyrius CBS 109.77 (assembly GCA_010093585.1). Classification (NCBI taxonomy): domain Eukaryota; kingdom Fungi; phylum Ascomycota; class Dothideomycetes; order Pleosporales; family Melanommataceae; genus Melanomma; species Melanomma pulvis-pyrius. Next base: position 172,799 of record MU001743.1, on the reverse strand, counting down.
CAAGTTCTTGCCCAGAGCAAGAATGAAGATCTTGAGAGTATATACAAGGAGCTAGTCGTCCGTGGAACCGATAAGGAGCAGGTGCCAAGTCGAGCTCCGCATATCTCAAATGGACACGTCAACGGCAACGGGCAAGAGAAAGACTCAGTTGCCTCTTCATCCTCGTCAATCCACTCGGACTACTCCACCCCAGCCACTACCACCGGAAGTACGCATGCATCGATGCGATCGCCGTCGTTCCCGGCCGAGACTTCAGAAGCAGAGAGGAAAAAGATTGCCAAGGACGAAGCGGCTGCTGTGCACAAGTTGGAAAAGGTTATCAAGCGAGACTTGGGTGCGAGGACAAGCTATTCAAAATACGTCATGGCCGCTGGACTCCAGGACGGCCTCTTTGGAATCTGCAAAGCGTACGCCTTGTATGATGAGCCTGTGGGATACGCACAGGGAATGAACTTCATCGCCATGCCATTGTTGTTCAACGTAAGGACGCCCACGAAGAAGATATATATTACTAGACTAACGATGGAAACAGATGCCCGAGGAAGAAGCTTTTAGTCTCTTTGTGACACTGATGAATAAGTACAAGCTACGAGACTTGTTCGTTCAAGACATGCCTGGTCTACACCTCCATCTTTACCAATTCGAGCGTCTTCTAGAAGATCTCGAACCCGCTCTTTACTGCCATCTTCACCGCCGGGAGGTCAAGCCACAGCTCTACGCAACACAATGGTTTCTAACACTCTTCGCTTATCGATTTCCTCTGCAGCTTGTTCTCCGCATCTACGACCTGATTCTCAGTGAAGGCCTCGAGGGAGCAATTCTCAAGTTCGGCATTGTTTTGATGCAGAAGAATGCAAAAGCTCTTCTCGCCATGAAAGACATGGCAACCCTCACCACTTTCCTAAAGGAGCGACTTTTCGATGTATACATCGATAAGGCCCCATCCGCGTCTTCAATCCTTGAAAGCGGATTCTTTGGATCCACCGGGGGTGTCGACAAGGAAGTCTACCGTGCAGACATACTCGTCAAGGACGCTGTTTCCGTCAAAGTCACGCCCGAAATGCTTAAGCAGTATACTGCCGAATGGAAAGAGCAGCAGCGGGTAGAGAAGGAACGTGAAACCGAGTTGCAAGGCTTGAAGGATAAGGTTTCGTCCTTGGAGACCAAAGTCCGCTCGCTCGAACGCCGCGCTGAACAATCTGACACCGAGCATGTCCAGATGGCTTCAGAGCTTATCAAGACTAAGGTCGAGAACGAAACTTTGGCGGACGAGAACGAAACCTTCAAGACCAAGGTACAAGAACTGCAGAAGATTGTGGAGACACAGCCTGAAGAAGTAGAAGCGAGGCTGAAGACGGAGATGGAGACTGTCATGCAGAAGAACATCGTCGTCCACAATGAGAACAGGGCTTTGGAAGAGCAAATGGCAGAGATGGAAAAGGAACTCGTGTCGACCAAAATGCAGTGGGCAACCGTAAGTCTTTCAAACCCTCTTTCCTGAACTCAGCACTAATGACCATCAAAGATCAATGAGGACCACGAGACCCTCAAACAGAAATGGAACAGCGTCACTCAAATGATGAAACGTTAAACATCCTTCTCGCATCTGTTTCGTTGGATCATCACCGGCGTTTGGATTGGCATCCACAAAGCATATTTCGGACCCTAATGTCTCTCATTCCAATGTTCTATCTTCTTCCGCGTCGACCGCCCTTTTTTCAGTTCTCATACTGTCTATATTCACCAGGACTATCCCACTACCTCTGGGATGAGGCGCTCATTTTCTCTCTCTTTCCGTCACTCCCTCCGATACTGTAGGCGGACATTCAACTCATGACTCGCATCTCTCTGTATACCCATGGCTTAATCGGAGGTCTATTGCTGGTGTTTTCTCTCTTTTGTTTGGTGTTGTGCTTTCAGGATAATCTTGCATGCGTGTGGTGTGTTTGGAAGACGGGCTGGCGTTTTGTGAAGCAGGGAGATGATTCATAGACATGAAATCGTAAGGCAGAGTAGCCCTAGTTTGTAGAAAGTATGTGGATGAGAATGGAATGAGTTTGACATGCAAATCCTCTCATACGGCCGTATTGTACAGAGTAGGTATCTTGCCCCAAACGAATTCTCAATTTGTTGCAAGGTGGCAGTCTGATGACCTCTGTTCCTTTTTCACCAATTAGAAATCCCTTCTTCGTAGTAGAAGCTCTTCAGCCAGGACGTTCTTCCGAAGTAAAGGTGGGCATTGGTGAAGGTGGTGGCTTGGCACGGCTAGTGGCAGTCTTAGTCAGCCGCCTAAACCGAAACCTTTGTCGATTCTCCAGGTCCATGTTTCCTCGACTCAACCACCACAGAAAGACCACGAACCCATCTCTCTACACATCCAAGTCAACTGCGACCCCACTCGGCTTGCGCTTCTGAGAGTTCGTCTATACTGACCCCGCCGGCTTCTCACTACATCGTTGTCGCGACGCGCAGGCACCATGTCTGCAACCCCAGACATCTCCGCAATTCTCGCCGCCCTGGGTATGCATATCCAATGGCCCCCGTGAGTGAGGGGCATGGTCTAATCATTTTTCGCAGCTGCACGCCCATCTGGTCAGCCTGCGCAAGCACAGCAACAACAGCCGCCTTCGCAGCAGCTCACAGGCTACCCGAATCCCACACCTCCAAACCTCATCTCCAGCTTCGATCTTCCGCCCCCCACAAATTCAGGCAGTCTTGATCTCAGTTCAATAAAGCCTATTAACTCTGGTTCCGTCAGCATCCAAGATGCATTGGCGAAGGCGCGTGGTTTCGCAGCCCAGAAGGGTCTTTCCTACGATGTTGGGCGGCCAGGTATCTCAGACCCTTCGCCCATCGCCGGCTTTCCTCTCCCCACTTACGCAATGCCAGCTCAGCAAGATGACCCGCGCTTAGGCGCTCGTCCGTATGTGCGCTCACGATCGCGATCGCGCTCTCCGCCGCGACGAGATAATATGCGTGATAGCTACAATCCGTATCGAGACGAACGACGCGAGGACCCGCGACGTGGTGGTGCTGGCTATGGTAGAGATCGTTCCCGCTCACCCCGCGGACGCAATACATTCTCTCCCCCACGAGCAGCATATGGCGGTCGTGAACGTTCTCCGCCTCCCAATGACAATTCAGAGGTGATTCTGATTGATTCCTCCTTAGTTGGTCTTGTGATCGGACGCCAAGGCGAGAGCCTTCGTCGTATTGAACAGGAATCGGGAACTAGGATCCAATTTATCAACGGTCCTGATAGCGGACCTCAGCGACAGTGCCGCATTACCGGCAGCCCAGGTGCTCGAATTGCTGCAAAGCGAGAAATCAACCGCATCATTGAAGAAAATGGTGGTAATCCTGCTCGTGAGACTGGCCGCGGCGGCCGAGCTGGCTCCAAAGCAGCTCCCCAACAGCAACAGGCGCAGCCTGCTCTTCGCGAGGGCGAGCAGTCTTCTCAAATCATGGTGCCCGATCGTACCGTTGGCCTCATCATTGGCCGCGGAGGCGAGACGATTCGTGATCTCCAAGAACGCAGTGGCTGCCATGTCAATATTGTCGGTGAAAACAAGAGCGTGAACGGTCTTCGCCCTGTGAATCTCATTGGAAGCCCTGTTGCTGCTGCTCGAGCTAAAGAGCTCATTATGGAGATTGTCGACAGTGATACGAAGACCATGGGAGAAGCTGGTGGAGCGCCGCCTGCCGCGAACGCCAACCCAAACACCAATAGGCGTGACAATTTCGATCCTTATAGTGGTGGAGCAAACAAGATCAATGATACCATCATGGTCCCCTCGGATGCCGTTGGCATGATTATCGGCAAAGGTAAGGAATTTGCTATGCTGTCCAACATCGTGATACTAACTCTTTTCAAGGCGGTGAGACTATCAAGGAAATGCAATCGTCTACCGGATGCAAGATCAACGTAACTCAGGCTTCTGGTGCCGACATTGAACGTGAGATTGGTCTTGTTGGTACTCGCCAAGCTATCGACGATGCAAAGAAGGCTATCTGGGACAAGGTCAACTCAGTAGTAAGTGCAGTTCTGATTCTTGGTCCCTATTCACTAACAAGATGCAGAAGGAAAAGAACGGCGGTGGCTACGGTGGCGGTGGCAATAAACGCGGCGGTGGTCGAGATGACACAAGCTACAATGACTACTCACACCAGCAACAGCAACCATCATATGGTCAGCCTCAAGCTGTGGGACAGAGCGCGCCGCAGATCCCTGCAGCTGCTCCAACACAGGAAGGTGGCGCTGCTGATCCATATGCCATCTACGGCGGCTACCAGAATTACCTGGCTATGTGGTACTCATCCTTTGCGCAACAGCAACAGCAAGGAGGCCAAGGTCCGCCAGGCGCCTAGGCTGAAAGATGTGTCCGCTGTGACGTACATGTTGCTGAAGCCTTGTCGATTGATGCTTGCTTGCATGACCGATGCTAGGGATTTATCTCTTGACTGACTTCCTCGACTTGGCTGCTCTCGACGCCCACCTCCGCCTTGACTTATTGCCCAGGGATGACTCTTCTCTCTTTCTCTCTCTCTCTCTCTGACTGCATGTTCTGTGCTGTACACGTCGACTTCGGATTTCTTCGATAACTTGGGCTTTTGCTTACTTGGACCGGATTTCTGCATCATGCCGGGCTTGATCATATGCCATGGCTGATATGCTTGCCGCTTTGGCTATCGGTGACTCTTATAAGCAGTCTGAATATCGGTGCCGACACTGAATTTGAACGATTTCTTCCCATCCCCGGATCTCCAACTGTACACTTCCGAATTACGAAACATCAAAAAGCTTTAGTATGTTCATGTCTATACATACCTTCCATACGATTATTAGGAAATTCGGGCGGTCTCGTCTCTATGGACAAAATTGGTGCTCTCATGCGATGCGTGAATAACGTTACTTGGCAAGGTGCTGGCGGGTTTACTCCAATTTTCTTTTCCACTCTTGCGTTGGTCGTGTAATATTATGGTCGCTTTAGGTAGTAATAAACAATCATAATCCTAAAATTCATTCCATGTTATCACCTCTGTTTCACCTGTAGCCGGCCTCTGACAACTCCCGCGCTCACAACAAAAAAAGCTCTCTTTCACCAAGCTCTTTTAGCTCTCTTTCACCCAAAATTGTTGATTGCTGTATATAACCAGATTAAATCCACAAACCTATCACCAAACATCCTAGCAGAGAGCGAGAGGAATCCCTTGAGTAGTCGAGCGGTTTAGCGGCAGCCTGGCTTACGTTAAACGTCTGTACTTCTTACCCAGTACGAGATATCCAGACCAATCTTTCCTAGGGCGTTCTGAGTTCGAGCCCGCTTGCGGGAAGTATCTTTCGAGAAGATTGATGCGACAACAGACAAGCCGGCCTCCTAAGGGAAAGGATCAGGTTTTCTGGGCGAAAAGGGCCAAAAACTCTCAGTAGCTTCTTTTTGCTCCTCTAAGCCAACTGGCAGGGACCAGAAGATGTAATTACTCCTACACGTCTTCTTGTATCTACTAGAAGAGCTTTTACAAATATGTGAAACTTTTGGCGCGCCGATAACAGTATGGAGTAATAATGTTCATCAAAATATTTTTTTCGTTGCATGCTCACCGCGTATTTAAGGGACGCGGCGATCTGCCGTACGAGGGTGGCACAGCATCTGTCTAGAATGCGCCGGACCTAGCCGTGCGACAGTCTCCGTCATCACGGCTGGGGTGTGCTTGCTTTTGGCTTATGAATGCCGTGCAAGAGCCCTACTACATTCGATTACTCACAGCGGGATATACAGTCTCCAGCTAGAGATCGAAAAGGATCAATCTAGCTCCGCATTGTACTAGCATAGCTACCAGAGGGGACTGTGCACTGAATGGTGATAGGTTGGATTCCTCCTATCAATGAGTAAAGAGGCGGACAGAGAGAGACGGAGAACAAACATTCAAAGGCGCTCGTGGTGGGACGGAGGATGGAGCTCGCCAAACACAGGCAGGTGGCGTTTGCCCCTCCACGCCAATGCATCGCCGGCCATCGCCGCTCTCCTAGCTTTTCCACCTCCGGAGCTGTCTCTGACGCGGGAGCGCGCCTGTGATAAGGCCGCAAATGTCGAGCTGCTGATTCGCTGCTTGCGGTCTTCTGCAGCATAGTTTGGCCCGCGATCTGCAAGGATACTTGGGTATCTAGCTCACGGTTTCCCCACATCTACCCATCCCATCAGATCTGGATCAGACCTTACTACGACGGCTTTTTTCTTCGTCCTTCTCTTTTCCCTGTCCTGGCTTTGTCACCTTCTTCCTTTGCGACCTTGTTGGCTGTTGTAGAACATAGAGTTGGATAAATAATGGCGCCGGGCATCGTGGAGCCTGCCGTGCCCGAGGATTCGACGCGGTCGCTGAGTGAGGTCACGGGGGCTTATGACGATACGCTGCGCTTCTACCTCAACGGTACGAAAGTAGTTCTCGACGATGCGGATCCAGAAATTACGCTGCTCGAGTATTTGAGGGGGATTGGGTTGACGGGGACGAAGTTGGGGTGTGCGGAGGGTGGCTGTGGCGCTTGTACTGTTGTATGTACCTCTCATTCAATTTCTAGTTTGTTACTTGATAAGATTCGTTTGGGTGCCTGACGAGGCGTATGTCCTTGAAAAGGTAGCTGACCACGAAACAGGTCGTCTCGCAGTTCAATCCTACCACCAAGCAGATATATCATGCATCTGTGAATGCGTGTCTCGCACCGCTGGTCAGCGTAGATGGGAAACACGTCATCACGGTTGAGGGCATTGGGAATGTCAAGCGGCCTCATCCAGCACAGGAGAGGATTGCGAAGTCGAATGGGAGTCAGTGTGGGTTCTGTACGCCGGGGATTGTTATGGTATGTCACTACCCATCCGCTTGTCTATCTAAAGTGAGCTAATGTGAGATTGATAGAGCCTCTACGCACTCCTCCGAAACACCGATAGCCCCACCGAACACGATGTCGAAGAAGCCTTTGACGGAAACCTATGTCGGTGTACGGGATACCGGCCTATATTAGACGCAGCGCAGAGCTTCAGCGTGAAAACAGGATGCGGAAAGGCAAAGGCAAACGGCGGGGGTGGTTGCTGTATGGAAAAGAACGGCGATGCGAATGGCGGAGGTTGTTGTAAGAACGGAGAGGAAAATGGAGACTCTCAGCCGATCAAGAGATTCACGCCCCCTGGCTTCATCGAGTACAAGCCCGACACAGAGCTCATTTTTCCACCTCAGCTACGCAAACACGACTTCAGGCCTCTGGCCTTTGGAAATAAGAAGAAGAGATGGTACAGACCGGTGACGCTGCAACAGCTTCTAGAAATCAAGAGCGTGTATCCTTCGGCAAAGATCATTGCCGGCTCGACAGAGACCCAGATCGAGATCAAGTTCAAGGCCATGAACTACAGCGCCTCCGTCTTCGTCGGCGATATCCCCGAGCTCCGAACCTTCAACTTCAACGATGAATACCTCGAGATTGGCGGAAACGTTGTGTTGACCGACCTCGAGAAGATATGCACCAACGCCATCGAGCACTACGGAAGTGTACGCGGGCAGCCATTCGCTGCGATCTTGAAGCAGATTCGGTATTTCGCGGGGCGCCAGATTCGCAATGTCGGCACGCCGGCGGGAAATCTGGCTACCGCAAGTCCTATCTCGGATCTAAATCCTGTGTTTGTGGCCAGTAATGCTACGCTCGTTGCGAAAAGCTTGAAGGAGACTACTGAGATCCCGATGTCGACGTTTTTCAAGGGGTATAGATCTACAGCTCTCCCACCATATGCGATAATTGCGAGTTTGAGAATCCCAGTGGCGAAAGAGAAGGGGGAATTCATGCGCGCGTATAAGCAAGCTAAGAGGAAGGACGACGATATTGCCATTGTCAATGCAGCTTTGAGGGTGTCTTTGGATGAAAGTCACACCGTTGAGAGTGTGGATTTGGTCTATGGTGGTATGGCGCCTATCACTATTCAGGCGAAGAAGGCAATGGCATATCTCCAGGGCAAGAAGTTTACGGACCTGAAAACCCTGGAAGGTGTCATGAGTGCGCTGGAAGAAGACTTTGATCTGAGATTTGGAGTTCCCGGTGGTATGGCGACCTACCGAAAATCGCTTGCGCTTAGTTTCTTCTACAAGTTCTATCACGAAGTGCTCACAGAACTTCATACTGAGGAATCTCACCTCGACACACAGGCTGTTGGCGAAATAGAAAGAGATATCTCATCTGGGGAGAAGGATCACACAGCTTCAGCGGCATATACGCAGAAGATCCTAGGCTCGGAGCGACCTCATGTGGCTGCTATGAAACAGTGTACGGGCGAAGCACAGTACACGGACGATATACCGCTACAGAGGAACGAATTGTATGGCGTCCTTGTTTTGTCTACCAAGGCACATGCCAAACTTGTTAGTGTCAACGCAGAGGCAGCTCTTGAACTCCCAGGGGTTGTAGCATGGGTCGACCACACAGATGTGGCGTCTCCAGAGGCCAACTGGTGGGGAGCGCCTGCGTGTGATGAGGTCTTCTTTGCCGTCGATGAGGTTTTCACTGCCGGCCAACCGATCGGTATGATATTAGCAGACACTGCTAAACGGGCTGAGCAAGCGTCAAGAGCAGTGAAAATCGAGTACGAAGATCTCCCCGCCATATTTACCATCGAGGAGGCCATTGAGAAGGAAAGTTACTTCAACCACTTCCGCTACATCAAGAAAGGCGATACCGAGGCCGCGTTTGCCTCCGCCGATCATGTCTTCTCTGGAATTGCACGTATGGGAGGCCAGGAGCACTTCTACCTCGAGACACAGGCCTGTCTCGCCATCCCCAAGCCCGAAGACGGTGAAATGGAAATCTTCAGCGGCACGCAGAACCCCGCGGAAACGCAAGCCTACGTCTCCAAAGTTATCGGCGTCGACGCAAACAAGGTCGTCACTCGCATAAAGCGCATGGGTGGTGGATTTGGAGGCAAAGAGACGCGATCCGTTCAACTCGCGGGCATCGTAGCCTGTGCAGCGAACAAAGTGCGTCGACCAGTTCGATGCATGCTCAACAGGGATGAGGATATCATCACATCTGGGCAACGGCATCCCTTCCTCGCGCATTGGAAAGTTGCCGTTAACAACGACGGAAAACTGCAAGCCCTCGATGCTGACGTCTTTTGCAATGGCGGGTGGAGCCAAGATCTCAGTGGTGCCGTCGTCGAACGCTCGCTCTCACATATCGACGGCGTGTACTCCTTCCCCAATATCCACGTCCGCGGCAGAGTCGCAAAAACAAACACAGTATCTAACACGGCATTCCGCGGCTTCGGCGGACCACAAGGTCTGTTCATCGCTGAGACGTACATGACTGAGATAGCAGACCAACTCAACATCCCCGTCGAACGACTCCGCGAAATCAACTTCTACAAACCCGAAGGAAACATGATCACGCACTTCAACCAAGAGCTCAAAGACTGGTACGTCCCACTCATGTACCAGCAAGTCCAAGACGAAAGCCACTACGCCCAACGCCGCCACGAGATCGAAGAGTTCAACAAGGCCCACAAATGGAACAAGCGTGGCCTTGCTATCATCCCCACCAAATTCGGCATCTCCTTCACAGCCCTCTTCCTCAACCAAGCCGGCGCCCTAGTGCACATCTACCACGACGGCTCGGTCCTCGTCGCCCACGGCGGCACAGAAATGGGGCAAGGACTCCACACAAAAATGTGCATGATAGCCGCCGAAGCGCTCCAAGTGCCCCTCTCCGCCGTCTTCATTTCGGAAACCGCAACAAACACCGTAGCCAACGCTTCCTCAACCGCCGCATCCGCATCCTCCGATCTCAATGGCTACGCGATCTTCAACGCGTGCCAGGAGCTCAATGCGCGGCTGCAGCCGTACAGAGACCGCATGGGCCCCAATGCCACCATGAAGGATCTCGCGCACACGGCCTACTTTGACCGCGTCAACCTCTCCGCCCAAGGCTTCTACAAGACGCCCGACATCGGCTACGTCTGGGGCGCGAACACGGGCCAGATGTTCTTCTACTTCACGCAGGGCGTTGCGGCCGCCGAAGTCGAAATCGACACCCTGACCGGCGACTGGACCTGTCGACGTGCCGACATCAAAATGGACGTCGGCCGCTCCATCAACCCCGCCATCGACTACGGACAAATCGAAGGCGCCTTCGTGCAGGGCCAGGGACTCTTCACGACGGAGGAGTCGCTGTGGCACCGAGCCTCGGGCCAGATCTTTACAAAGGGCCCCGGCGCGTACAAGATCCCCGGGTTTAGGGATATACCCCAGGTGTTCAACGTGAGTCTGTTGAAGGACGTCGAGTGGGAGAACCTGAGGACGATTCAGAGGAGTAGGGGCGTTGGTACGTACATCTTTTCTTCTCTTACCCCTTCAAACATCACACCTAGACCAACCTAATCTAACCTAATCCCCCCTCCTTACCCATCTCTTCCAAACATCCACACCCTAACGCATTCCGCGCACAGGCGAACCCCCGCTCTTCATGGGCTCCTCCGTCTTCTTCGCCATCCGCGACGCGCTCAAATCTGCCCGCGCTCAATTCGACGAGCACTCGATCCTGCATCTGCAGTCCCCCGCGACGCCAGAGCGGATCCGCATCTCGTGCGCGGACCCGATCTTGAAGCGTGCGTGGGTCGAGCCGAGGGACGGCGAGAAGAGCTTCTTCGTTGCGATTTAGGGGATCCCTTTTCTGGCTAGCTGGCATTGGGAATGGAGGAAGTGATGTGGTGCATGGGAAGAGAGAGAGAGAGAGAGAGGGAAAAAGAAAGAACTTCTCTGTTTCGGTTCAGGTATAGGCTTCATTTAGCTAGGATTCTAGAATATGAAAGGGATCTAGTGGGGAGTTCTAGTGTGTCTGGGATATCTTGTCTGGAATTTAGGGAACGCTTCATCTGCTATGAGTCGAATGTACATAGACGAAAGATTATTCAATGTCATTCATTAGTTGTTAAAAGGGCCCTAGCTCACGTGGATTTGGATTGTATACTTGCGTTGTAATATTCCGGTTTCACGAAAAGAAATACCATGATCCAGAGCCCCTCGCATATTCTTTGCTTTATTCATTTCACCACCATACCCAGATCCGAAAATGCGTTAGGCCACTTAAACTCCATGCAGGACCGCGGTATCAGTCCAACATCCGGAGCTACCATCCCTTACCTTCACTCATTTCCATACCAGCTTAGAATACCTCTCTGTCAACGCATCTTTCAACTGACCACCATCTTCCGCCCATTCCGTCAGAGACAACGCCTTCTCTGCCCATGTCTTGGCCTTCGGATCAATCTCTTGTAAATAGTAGTCCACGGCAAGATTGAAGCTTGTTGTGGCAAGCCATTCCAGTTCAACCGATGGGTAATGGTCAGAACTCTGCTCATCCATGTCAGCCATATTCGTGTCAGTCTCTGTCACTTTGGAGGCGGGAAATAAGGAGAAGAAGAAGTCGGAGGGGTATTGAGCTGTGACGACGGGAAGGTAGGACGGGGGCTCTGGAATAGACCTAACAGTGCTTATTGAAAGCGGAAAGAAAGGGCTTACCCCTTGTCTCACTGATGCAATCTGAGCCGCTTGATCAAGGCACTTCAAACTGATAGATTCGTCGAAGGTGAGGGCGAGTTGGAAGAGACAGCGGATCCACCGAGAAAGCTTGTCAATGTCATTTCCTGTTACCCGCCATGACAAGTTGATGATCTTTTGAAGAACCGTCAAGATTTCTATCACCATAAGTTGACGCTCTAATTCGTAAATCAGCCAGAATGGTACTTACTGCTCTGATACTTTCCATCCAAATTCGCTTTAACCACAGTCGAATAAGTAACCAGCACTAGATCTGCCAGCGTTTCGTAGTGATCCGGGCTCTTATACTTCCAGCATTCTTCAAAGAGTTCGTCTAGAGCATCCCATTGCTCCAATTTCAACGCGGCTTCCAGTTCTAGCTTGACGACTTGGAAGTGCTTCGATATGATATCGGCCTTTGCAGACTCCCCGTGTTTTTCGGTTTGGAGCTCATCGGCAGCGATGCGCCGGAACTCTTGCCCATACTTCCGAGCTTCGAGATAGTGTTGGAGCTATAAATTTTAGACATAAACATGAAAGATAATATTCCAGGACTTACACAAGCCTGAATATTGTCATCCGCGCGAGCCAAGGTTGTGAAGGTACATGCAGCGAGAAAGTCGCAAAAAAGTAAACGCAGGGATAGATCTACTTTATGCTCTGGCAGATTGCATTCTTGCAATATCTTGATGAACTGATGTATTTATTAGCTAACCTGAAGACAAGGCAGAGTTTGAAGTACCTCTATGCAAGTGCTTAGAAGCCTCACTAGATGACCGGGCTGTATTTCTGCGCAGTACTTTAAAGACAAATTGTACGCGTTCTTAGAGTACCATTCGAACTCGGATGGAGTGAAAAGCTGCTGAGCGGGGTTGCTTGGTCTTCGTTGAGATGCCTTTGCATGAGTACTAGCTAGCAGAAATTAGCAAGAATCTAGGCATAAAGATGAACCACCCATACCTCCTTCGAACACTGCACAAATCTGCTCTAAAATGTCCGAAATCAAACCTCCGTCTATGATAAGCTCTGCCATGAGTAGCCTTGCCGTGCATCTGTATTTATATTAGGAAGGTCACACCAAAAGAGCGGAAGCCATGACCGTAAAAGGGCTGGGAGATGGACACCTGCAGGTGCACTGTAATCGTACTTCTGAAGCACTTTTTGAAGAGCTGCAATAGCTTGCTGTTTGTTCCCAGTGTTCTGAGCTTCCATCACACAAGCATAAAGGAGAGTGGCATCTTTTGATGATTGGCGGCACACGTGATCGAGACTCTCAGCAACTAAGTAGATTAGTTACCGACGACAGTTATGCGCATAAAGGTGTTCACCAAGATCCGATTCTCCGCTATGCAGTGCTACTTTGTACATCAGGTATCGTGTTATTGGTTCATCTTTGCCGGTATCGGGCATCTTGGAGAAGACCTCTCGAGCGGCTGCATAATCCTGCCGTGCTGAGGCGCACAGGATTACCTTTCTGCAGGGAGTCAATATTGGAGCCACAGTGCTGGGTCGATCGACATACCTTGCGATCTTGGATCTGTTTAGCTCGCCGGCCTTCTCGAAGAGCGGGTGAAGGCAAATACGACACCACGACTCCGCTACTGCATATTGTTCTTGGTTGTACGCTTCCTCTACTCGCTTCCACAACAGCTGTGGCATCATGAATCAGCAATCGCCTGCTCTTCGCTGTTAGGGGTTGATCACTCACGGTCTGTGCAGCATGAGTTGCAGGAGCAGCTAGTCGGGTTTTTGTGTTCTGCTGTATAGTGTCGAATAGCTCCTTCAGCACTTCAAGACAATTCTCGAAATTAGAACTAGTAGTGCTAATCCATATGCGAGTTATGACTGCTCTTTCGATCCAATTTTGGTTTTCCTCCGTAAATAGCCGATTCCCGATCAAATCGTCAAGAACGTTGCATGCTGTTACGGTGCTGCGAAGTATTAGCGCTGTGGGTAAATGGTGGCCAAGGCTTTCCAAACCTGCGCTCCTTGAGTTTGTGGACGTGATGCATGACCCTGGTCCATTGTTAACATGATTCATGGAGTAAAGGGCTTGTTACAGACGTTTTGAAATTTGTCTCGTTCAAAACCATAGAATGTATCATGTGAAGAAGAACTGCACTTCATAAGTTTTTCAAAGGTAGAGAGGAAGTGAGAACTTTACCTGCATAAATTTGCCCACTGTCGGTTGTATCTTCTGCGGAAAGAAGCTCTAGCTTCAGTAGCGATACGACCAATTTCTCTCCGTAATCCTGTTGAGCCGGTGAGGATGTGATTGAACGGGGAAAGAAACAGAAGCTATACGTACAATTTCAAGTAGTTTTACCATGTCCCAGGCCTTTTTCTGCGTGTCGGTGCTCTTATGTTTCATGTATGCTTGGGCTGTTCTTGAGGTTAGTGCGGCTTCATTTCTTCAACTTCAAGGAAGATTCGAACTTATGCCTTGCATAATGCTAAGCCGCAGCTCTCCAGCTTCGGAGCTGAGCATCTCGAGTTCTTGCTCCCCAATTACATCATACGCTCGCTCTAGCCATCTCACTGCTAGCTCGTAATTTCTCTTTTCAAGCAAGTCTTTCCCCATTTCGTACAGCAAATCCGCGAGATTCTCTGCGGCAGAGGGTGTGAACGCCCAATTCATTTGTTTGATCTTCGAGAACATGTGCTCTGCTGTATCCATACGGTCTTGACGCCATGCCTGTTCCATTTGACGTTAGCAAGGTCTTGCATTGAAACAATGCCCAACTGTATCGTGTGGCTGTAGGATTAGGTTACATCATAGTCGTGCTCACCAATGTTGTTCGAACAGCGAAGTACTCTGCGCGTAAGCGCTTTCCGGCGGCAGCCTCTTCGTGATTCTCGCCATCTGTGTCCTTTGACAGAGTCTCCTGGTAGTCTGCAGCTCTCTCTAGAACCTTGGTAGCGTTGCTCATATCCTTATACTCGATACACACGCGTGCAGCTTTGAGCGCAATTTTAATAAGCCGAATGCAGGTCTTCTGCTCTCGGCCCCTTGTTGCCTGACCGCCTGCTGAATCGAGGAGCAGAAACGCGAACACGCGTAGGAGGCAAAGTGCACGGTTCTTTGAGCCTCCTTCCTTGGTATGCATGTTGGGTTGTGGCCCATCGCGGCGCAAGCGCGTAGACAAATTCCATAGATCTGTGCCCGTCCGGTCTAGTTCATCGTGCTTTGCGGTAACCGTGGACGAAGATTGGAGCGGGAGGCCACGAATGTGAGTTTGAAGGTCGTCGACTAGAGTTACGTCGTGAGTGGAGTCGAAGCGTTTCGTAAGGGTTAAGGCGAAAGCTGCGAGGTGTGAGCTGGAGGGGCCAAGAGTAGAGATCATGAGGGACACTATACAGAGGAGGGATTTGAGTTTCTTCTCGCGTTCAGATTTAGCTGTGGGATGCCCGGGCGCCATTTTCAGAAAGCGGTGTTGATGTGAGATTTGTGGTGAGGGAGGAGAGAAGGAAGGTGCAGCTGGGTCGCTGGAGACGTGCGACTGCTACATCGGCAGCCCTCGACCAACGAGCATAGACACAGCAACAACATCGAGATTTATAAGGATTGACACCATAGGAAAGATTTGCTATCTACTAATTACAGTAAATAATACCATTAGATGAAGATTCAGACCCCTTTTCCATCCTGCTGAACATAGCTCTCGATGCAAATATTCACGTACTTACAGACATTACCAATAGCACATTATGGCCGTCTACCTTGTTTCTTAGCCCTCACATAACTATTGCAGCTGCAATATCACTGACCAAAATTTCACATTACCGGCATTACATCGTCTCGTCATTCGCCCTGTTTAGTACGAATACATATAATGCCCACTTTGCACTGCGTCCCTAATCGAGCACTAACAATGCTTATCATCAGGAGGTGGGCTCTGTAATGGGCAAGAAGTTGCCGACAATCAAAGCAGGACTAAAAAGTAGTTAGAGAAGATTATTCAAAGCGTTTATTCGGAGTGACGTACATATTGAACATGTCGCGCTTAACAGTGAAAGAGAAGCAGCATTTGATTTCAGGATCTTTCGAATTAGGATCTGGGTTCTTCAGAGAGCAACCAGTCAAGATGGCCTTCTTATTGTTGTCGAATGCAATCTGACCAAACTTCTCCCAATACGACACCAATGAGGCTTCCGCAATGATTTCGTGGAGGGCGATATTTCCCTATACGAATATTAGTGATCTGGCAGAGACAGGGAACATTGGAAACTAACATCTCGGAGTTTGGACATAGGCACGTGAATTAGCTCGGCCATCTCCTTGTTGCCCCTATATATCTCCCCAGTCCTTCGCCAGCAGCAAGCCGGAATGGCCATGCTTGCGAAGATGCGGTCATACTCCATGAGGCTCTTGTCGAACCACATCTCCACGCGAACAAGTTCCATGTCTGTCAAGGTCTGCATTCGTTCGCGGAATTTTGGCCTGAATCTGTCCAGTTGTCGCAGGATTCTCACGCGTGAGGCTTGCTGCAGGTTCTGTTCCATGTACTGGTTCAGACGGGCGTAACCCTTGACATAGTTGAAAGGTTTCAAGAGCCCTGCATCCATTTTGGCCTTGAGAAGTTTGTTCATTCGGTCTTCGGGGCTGTCTGTGCCGGTAGGGTCCGCCGCCGTCAGGTAGTATCTTTCTCGCGCCTTGTCCATAGGGAAGCCACTCGATGGTCTCTGAATGGAGTTCCCTGCAGCGGCTTGGGCGGGTGGCGGTAGCAGTTGAGAGTTACCGGACGCATTCGGATTGTAGGTAGAGTTGTTGGTGAGAGTACCCATGGGGTTCATTAAGGAGGGATCGGAGAATAAATGGTGGAAATCTCCACCTCCATAGTAGGCGCCGTCATCCATGAGGTTGTTGCTGAGGAATTCGTTGAGCAGATTATATTCGTTGCTGACCTCGGACGCGTTGAACATATAAGAAGGATGAAAGTGGTGCATGTCCTGGAAATTATTTTGGGACGGAGACATAAAGTCATTATAATTCAAATCTACAATAGTTCAGTGTGATGCCTACCCACTCAGCGCTGGAGCATGTGTAACTTACAGGAAGGACTATTAGAGGTCAGAGAAGGCAGCTGTGGCGCAGATACGGGGGTGGGCTGGGCGATCGGCGCTGCGTTGGCACCTCTGTTCTGAGGTAGTAGAGGCGGCGCAAGGTTGAGCCCTGCATCAGGGACATTAGTCTGTTGTTCGACGGTATTTATGGCGGGCTCGGAGGGCGTTGCCTCGTGCTTTTGGCCGTCGTTCTCGCCATTGGCACTGCCCGAGTCTGTTTTAGATTTCTTGACACTTTCTCGAGGCTCATCGTGGCAGAGATGTCCAATATTTCGCTTGACGCACCGCGTACAGGGTCGCTCCTATGCAGCAAGGGAGAGAGGTCAGCCTAGGGACAGGGGAGCCGGGCGCTCAGTGCACTTACGAGGTCGCAGGTCATATGCTGATCGGGAGAGAGTTAGCACGCACTGTCAACATGTCTTGGACGCAACGAGATGGGAGGCGTCGGAGGTCGGAGGGGGGGTGCGGCTCACCGAACGTCTGCAGTATATGCATGCTAGAGGCGGCACGCCACGAGTTAGCTGGGCCATTGACAGTATTGGGGACACAAGGTGCACAGCTCCTACCATGATTGACCTTTCTGCGCTTTTTTGGAGTTTTCGTCGGGCGCTCGGCGCCGGGTGGGGGAGCGGCCTCATCGTGCTGTTGCGGCGGCGAGGCATCGGGCGCACTGGCACTGGCGCTGGCTTTTTCTGCGGGTTTCCCCTGCGCCGTGGCCGTGGGCGCCATCATACTAGGGGCGGCAGATGCATTGGATGCTTGTGTAGCTTCCGTCATCAAAGGTCGCGGTGTGGGCAGGTTTCAGCGCTGGGTGCGCGTTCGGAAGCCCAGAGGCGGATAGGTTCTGTAACTGGTTCCCCGGCGCGAGGGCACACCAAAAAAGCAAGCGCTTCTGGAAGCTGCTCGAGCACGTTCGTTGGTGACACGGGAGCGCGCGACGGGTGCGAATTGGAGGTGAGGAGGGCGGTGGAGAGGCTTGTCGCAGCGGCACGCGAGCTTGGAGGTCACCACAGTCAGTGAATGTTCCGCGCGGGTTGGAGGCCTCGGCTAACTCGCGGGGCTCGCCATTGCGCCGCCCCGCCGCATCATCACGTTCTCAACACCAGGGCCGCGGGCTGCTGCTCATCGGCTCGTCGGCGGCGGACGTTTGCATCATCGAAGAGAAAAGTGGTCTGCTGCCGCTGCGCCGAGAGGCTCTCGTGCCCAATCGACGGCCGCCTTGACTGCATCTTACACCACGCCCAGCTGATGCGCATCTGGCCTAGGCCCTGCATGCACGACTCCCAGAACCATAGCACCGGGATTCTAAATTCGGGCGAGACGATGATGTCGACCAGACCATGTGCTATCTACAGCCCGTCGGCCTCGCCGTGAACGCAGCATACAGCTTGCGCGTCACCCCACGCCGTCCCTTCCCCAGATCTCCCCTATCTCGTACAATGCTCGTCCCGGAGTATTGGATCGACGTCTGAACCCGCGAAACCCTGAAAATAACCTTGGAATACACTCCCGGTACCATATTGACCCCATTGCTCTATGCACCAGACCTTGCGCCAGCCATGCGAGGAGCACTGGAAAAGAAAAGCACACCCGAAACGCCGAACCCACCCTGCATGCCAATATTTCACAGTGCCCCGTACTGCTGTGCGCTGGTGTGTTTGAAAAGCATATCGTCCAATGCTACCCGTGCGTTCCTCATAGCATCATCGATGCCGTCCACCTGCGCCTGATTACCCTGCATATTCCCTAGGCTTCGTCGGAGTTGCTCAACGAGCGGCGCGAGCTCAGAATCAGGGGCATCGAGCATCGAGGTGTCGATTGGCGCTGCTGTCTTGAGCCCAATATCGTCAGGTCCGTCGCCTTCAATCTCGGTGTCTTCGGAATTTTGCAACAAGGGATGGAGCTGGCACTTGTTAGCGAAGTGTTCAGCTGAGAGCTGAACTATACGAATTTCTTACCTGTACGCGCCTTTGCTGGTACTTCCATTCTTTCTTCCACTCCTTCACATCCTTCTTCAGCTTTTCCAGGTTTTCCTCGTCCTTTTTCAGAAGCCGCTGGGCTACCTGCGATTGCTCCTTGAGAAGCTGGTTTGCATGGCGTGCGGATGTAACCTCTGCGCCCAATATGGTATTGCGCTCTGTAAGCTTGTCGACATTGAATTGAAAGTCCTTTGCCATGGGTGGTATCTTGACGGACGACAACTTAAGCTCTAGAGCCCGAATGAGGGCATTCAATCCATCCTCTGCTTCCTTTATTTTGGAATCACTATCTCGGCCATGGGCAATCGTTTTCCTTGCATCTCTGAGCACCGTACTAATACCCTCCAGAAGCTGCGGGGAAGCCTCTGGCCATCCATCTATTATCTCCTGTGGTATTCTCTTCCTTGCAGGCGCCAGCTGGACATATTTCGGGGCTGATCGACTTTCGGCAGCAAGCTCGTCGAGGTCGGCTTCTCGTGCCTTGCGTTTCCGGCCTTTGGGGGCCTCTATGTGGGGTGCGGTCCTTCGTGATGACGTAGTTTCTCTCCGAGATATATCTCTTCGTGATGATGTGGACTCTTCCTGGGCTTGCGATGAGCGCTTTCGGCTTGTCTTCTGCTTCGCGGCCACCGGCTGCGGTGCTACTTTCTTCGGCGTGGTGGAGAAGCGGGTCTTACGCGCCTTCCGCTTTCGCTTTGCGCCTTGCCCACTTGAACGCGTCGGTGCCTAGTTTAGAATCAGCTCCATATGACGAATCTGACAATTGGAACTCACCATTGCGTTGTGGTTACGAAATCGTGAGTGGTGTTGGGCGCGTGTTTACGTTCGGTTTAGCCAAGCTTTGATCGTCCCTTCCCTAAACGATAGCGTACCCGGTGTCGATCTTTACGTGGCGTTCATGCCCACTTCATTCACTCCCTTGCAAAGTTTCCTACTATTTGATTGAATCGTTTGTATAATCTTGTAACCCTCTTAGTCCAGGGATATTACTCGCTAATTATGCAAATGGTGTTTCTCTGCTCTTCTCTTCAAGATTTAGACTCTATTTCTAGCTACTTTTGCTTAGTCGGGGAATAAAACTCCAGACATACATTGCACTATACATCATGTTGTCGCCTAGGAGGGAACATTGCAGGGACATTTAATCCTTCCTAGTAGATATAATAGGACGGCGTAGAGTGTGATAGAGTACTTTGTCCTAAAGCTAGATCTAGGCTACTGCGCTAGGAGGCCACTAAAGTATTCCCTGGTAAGTAGAAGTACAATGTATACCTGTCTCTTTTTGTCGCATGGGGCAACTTCCATTATTTTTGGATTTCAATATTCTAAAAACCGACGACTACTACTCGTTCCCTAAATTCATTCACAAAACAACCACAAGTCTCTTTGTTCGCCCCATACTCTCTTACATTCTGATCTACGCATACACATCCACTCCCAACCGAAGAAATGTGCACCATAGTCTACTACACCTACACCGTCTGCGCTCATAATTACACTACCACTACACCGTGCCCTTTACTACCAAACCGATATTTACCCAAACCTGGCATCGCGGGAACACAACCTTATAGGGGAGCTGGACATGGATATGTAACCAGGACTGTCACGAGGGAGATCTGCGAGGGCTGTGAGTTTGAGAACAAGTGGCGGACGAGAGAGGACGCGGAGAAAAAGATAGAGGAGAAAGAGCAGCGTGATGAAGGAAGAGCATAGCGTATGCATTGAATAAGCAATCAATAGCACTACTCTCCCCTTCACCTTCCACCCCCCTCGCCACCAAGCCCTTAGCCCACACCACACCTATCTCTGACCGACCCATTCCTCAAATGGTAAACAACAAGGTCTGCACCTTTATTCTCATCTCTTTATCTCTCTATAAATAAACCTTCAACTTCACGCATCCCCTACCCCTTCAAAGATTCCCATTTCCAAAAAATACTCTGAATGTGCACCCTTACCCATCACATCTACACATGCTGCTCTCACAACTACACCACTACAGCCCTCTGCCCTAGTGGCCCAGGTCACTTCATCCACAAAGCCGGGGTCGTACGACAGGAACCTCATGAGCGAAGTTTAGATCCTCGGAAACTGATGGCACGGCTCGAGCGCGACGGACATGGTTACTCAATGAGAACTGTGCAAGAGGAGTGGTGCGTGGGTTGTGTATTGGAAATGGAGGAAAAGAGAAAGAGGCGAAGAGAGGAGAAGAGGAAGGTTGTGGATGCGTGAAGCCGTAGTAATAGAGAAGCAGGGCCAATGCTCGCCGTGTCCCTTAGATTCCTTCTTCAAAACATGAGAGTATTTTGTTTATTATATATCTGACAATCTCTACTACCATTATTACCCAGCCCCACTGCACACCCTCGCCTTTAACAACACATTGCGTACATCAATCTTCTCCCCCCATTCATCGCCAAATTTTTCCAGGCACGGGAACACGCAGAAGCTGAATTTTCGTTCTGTGAACACATCGCCGTCTTCATCCAGGCCATTGTCGAAATCATTTATTGCGTCCATTCGCTCCTCGTCGAAATACACATCCCGACCATCATCCTGGTTCCGGAAGAAGTGGACCTGGTACTGGGCTTTCTGTACTAGCAAAGCGTGCTGCAGATCTGCTGCTGTGTTGAGAATCCCGAGGAGAGAGGTCTGGGCGCTCGGTGAGAGGTTGATGGATGTTAACGTAAAGAGCCGATGCCCGATCTCGCCGGCCATTTTATGAAGCAAATTATCACGCTCGACTTGCAACTGTTGTCTTGCTTCGCTCCTTTCTAGGCTACGGATAGTGTTGCGTCGCCATTCGCGATAATCGGACCCCGTATTGTGGATGTATGCTGCGAGTTGGCGGATGGGCGCGAGCGGTCCCGTGTCGGGGAGTCCGATGATGAAATTTTCGCGGAATATGCGCATCAAGGCGCTGGATATAAGGGCCTGATACAACGCTAGGCGGTCGGTGGGGTCGATGTTTATGTACCGTGGATTGATAACCTCGAGCGCTTTTGCGGTATCCGAAGAGACGTTGCTAAAGTCTAGCTTCGTGCGGCGGAAGTTACTGATGACCCATTCTCGAATCAAGTATGAGAGTTGCTGGAGGCGTTCGGCAAGTTCAGCGTCGGTAACTTGTGATGTGGTGCGGGTCAGCGATGAGATGCTGTGTTTGAGAGAGAGGAGTTGGTGGAGGCGCTCTTGGGACTCTTTTTCTGTGTTATGGAGGCGTGCGGTGAGCTCATTCCATTCCGAGTCTCCTCTAAATGAGGCAGTATCGGATCTGGATTGGTAGTGACTAGATTCTTGCGATTCTAGTTGCTCTTGGAGTTCGGCGAGCTTCCCACGAAGCGAGTAGTTTTGCTCGATGAGATCTTCGCGTGTCTTGGTAAGGGAGCGGCGGGGTGACGTTTGTTCGTAATCCATATGAGTGGAATTTGGACGAGTGGAGTGCGTACGAGGGGAGTGCGGTCGAGGACTCGTGCTGTACGTCTCGGAAAGCTGGCGCCTGTAGTCTTCGATGGTCTCCCTGGTCAAGACGCCGTGTTGCCGGACCTTCTCTAGCTCTTCTCGCATTGCATTCTGCTCCTCTCTAGCCACTGCCAACGCTCTCTCTAACTCTGCGATTCGATCTGCCGCCCTTACATCTTGTATATCCTCGATGCTCACTTTGGAGGTGCTCCTTTTATGCTGTTGTTCTAGTTCTTGCTTGTTCTGGCGCTCTTCTGGGGTCGAGGGACTGCTACTGCTGGCGTCCTTGTTGGATCTAGAGCGTAGCATCTCATTGAAAGGGTTCTTCCGTCGCTGCAAGTCCTCCTTCTTGTCCTTCCCGGCAGCTATAGCGGCCTTCGGTGGGGCGAGTATGGAGGATGGAGAGGGCGCTTTAGAGCTTCGCGAGCTAGGCTTCGTAGGACGTTTGAGGCGGTTGGAGAGATCTTAAACTGTTAGAAGACAAATTCCTAGATTTGAAGCCGCTTCTCCCTGGATTCTGAGAACTGTCACGCTTACCAGTGCCCTTCTTGTCCCCGCCAGTCATAGTTGTTGTTGAGCTCTACTGGTGAATGCTAGAGGAATATATGCGCATGTTTCGGAGGTGCCGCCATTACGTCTCCTCAGTGCCACCGTGAGAAAAATCCAGAAAGGCGAGGTCGTTCGACAATGGCCTTTGAGGTTTGAGAGCGATGATGCCTGAGAAAGCGTGACGGAAGCGGATAGCGGGGAATCTGGGCTCAGCCACCCCCAACGCCACAATCCAGCTGAATCTCAAGTCTCATCGTCGCTCCGTTGCCCTAGGCGTCAGAGTTTACGGCAACATGACAGGTGCCTAACGTCCAATGCCTCTCAGGTACCAATATACATGACCTCACGGTCTCTACTCTTACTATTCCTATCATTACATTCCTTCCTTGCAGCCTCGCTACTCTGCTTTGGACTCTACCCTCTTTGCGATAGCCTTCGGCGCGAGAACGTGTAAAGCACCGTTTGTTTATATATGTGCACGCAATAGTCTAGCGTGCTCGAGTTTGGGCCTGTCAACATGAGTAGCGCCTTCTCCTCAAGAGGGAGTAACATTCCGTATGCTTTCAATCCAAACGCGAACCATCAGAGCCCCGCCATCAGCGCAGAAGGCGTCCCGAAAACGACTCCTACGCAAGATAGACTGATTGTTGGTGTGGATTTCGGCACGACGTATAGTGGTAGGTCCTGAAGCATGGGATATATTGAGAAGGGGTCAAGAGACTTATAATGAGTAGGTGTTGCGGCCGTCTACAGTGCGACGCCCGAGGACATCGACATCATCAAGACATGGCCGGGCGGAAATGGTAAGGCACTCTTCAATTGAACACTTAGCGCCCGTACACAAGACTCATCCACTTTCTACAGGCATCACGTCCGACAAAGTCCCCACCGAAATTGCGTACGACACGCCCACCGTCGACCAGGACGGGAAGACCATACAGAACATAAAATGGGGCTTCCAGTTCAAGCCCGAAGAGACGCGTCTCCGGTGCATAAAATTATTTCTCGACCGAAACCATAAACTTCCTTCGTTTGTCTCGCCCCTCGAGACGGCCGCACAATTGCGTAGATACGAGAAGACCGTCATGGAAGCTGTTTCCGACTACCTCGCGCAGATATACAAGCACACTATGGAGACACTCACTAGAAGATATGGCGAGACCTTCATGAGCATGACGAAGGTTGAATTTGTGATGACGGTTCCTGCGGTGTGGAGCGATTCAGCGAAAGATGCAACACTCAAGGCAGCGGAGAAAGCGGGCATGGGGAAGATACATGATCTGAAGTTGATAAGCGAGCCCGAGGCTGCGGCAGTGTATACGCTGAAAGCAATTCAGCCGAATCATCTCAAGATTGGGGACAATTTCATCGTGTGTGATGCTGGTATGTTGGAACTCTATTGATTGCAAAACGTAAGCTAATGATGGGACACAGGCGGCGGAACAGTAGACCTCATTGCTTACAAAATCACACAGCTCAATCCTCTCCGTGTCGAAGAGTCAGCCGTTGGCACTGGTGGGCTCTGTGGGTCTGCTTTCCTAAATTACCGCTTCGAAGACCATGTGAAGCAGCGCATTGGACAGGAGCGATACGACATGATGCGCGAGAAGAAAGCGAAAACGTGGAACATGGGCCTCAAATACTTTGAAGAGTTCGTGAAACGCAACTTCAACGAGGATGAGCACCAAGAAGTCAATGTGCCGTTTCCCGGGCTCCCAGATGATGAAGAAGCAGGCTTGGACTCTGGGTTTTTAGTCATGAGCGCGGAACAGGTCAAAGAGATATTCAATCCGGTTGTTGAAGAGGTGGTGAATCTAGTCGAGGGCCAAGTGCAGACCATACGGCAAAAGGGCGGACTCGTATGCGGCATCGTTTTAGTTGGTGGCTTTGGACAGAGCAACTACTTGTACAACCGGATGAAGTCGCACTTCAACAACGCACCGCCACCCCCGTATACAGAGAGGCCGACACATGCGGCGGCGATGAATGCACCCCAGACGATAGAAGTCATGCATCCCATGTATGCGTGGACGGCGGTTGTACGAGGTGCAGTGCTAAGAGGCTTAGAAGGAAGCATGGTTGTAAGTCGGAGGAGTAGATGGCATTACGGAACGAGCTATGCAACTGTTTTCGACGAAGCAAAACATCCGATCAGCGATCGGTACTGGAGTCCGCTTTGGGAGCGGTGGATGGTCAGCGACAGGATGCAGTGGCATATCGCAAAGGTGTGTTTTCGCCACATTCCTTTTGCACAAAACAAGCTAATAAATCACCCAGGGCGCCCAAGTCTCCGAATCTCACCCGATATCCTTCCACTACACAAGAAATTTCCGCCCTGGTCAATCCCTCATCGTAGAAGATGACCTAATCGCCTGCGATGCAGATACGGCGCCTGATTCCTATCGCAAGGGGCTCATCAACGTCTGCACGCTCACCACGGATCTGAACACAGTACCAAAGAGCTTGTTCACGAGGCTGACAACGACGAAAGGCGTAGAATTCGATAATCTTGATTTCACGCTAGATATGAAGATCGAGAGTGCAGGACTTGTGTTCGAGTTGAAGGTAGATGGCGTGAGATATGGGGCTGTCAGTGCCAAGTTCCACTGAGGCTCCCATGAACGGGATGAGATACATACATATGGATGGATAACGATGGATTCGATGCGGCGTTTGTGCGGATGGGAGGGCTTCGGCTTCTGTTGACATGTATGCATTTGCGGTTATTGGATTCTAACACATGACATTCAGCATCCTTAGTCAGGAGATAGATCTTGGGTATATTGGAGAGATAAACCTCGGACGAGGGAATGGACGTTCATAGCGGCAATACATATATAGCAACACAAATGGCAAATAAATACAACACAACACTAAACACATGGCCTGTCATAGCAATTCATAGTAGTCAATGGTAGATTCAAAACACGTTGATGTCATTGATACAAATTGTTCCATTGCATAGAAATGTGCCAATAGCAAAGTCTCGTTCTAGCCACATCATAGATGTTACTCGAGGAGTAGGCCAGATCGAAGTTTGCCTATGGCAGTCGCACCACAGTCCAAGAGCCGACGGCACAAAACGTGCGTATCGATATGGAGGTCGTGGGCGGGTTATTCTACGCACGAAAGACTAATTGACATGGTATCAGGAACCAATGGCAACTTAAAGTTGTGCGAGTCAAAATTTGCCTGGAGGTTGGCGGTTTGCGACATGACGAATGAAGCTCGATCCGGTCACCAAAACGACTTTGAGAAGTGCAGTGAGAATGTGAATGGAACTCCAAAAAAATCTGTCATGATCGTACAAGTATAGCATGAGGAGAGATATCAGTCGTCGTTCCGAGGTGTATTCTCGTCGTCATCATCATCATCATCATCATCATCATCATCATCATCGCCCTGAACATCCATGACTCGCTCTCCTGCTTTTTGGAGTACGCGACGACTCCAGGCTCGAACGCCCTTCCATATTGCCTGTAGTGGTTAGATATCTTCTTGATATCCGGGAGAAGAGAGCATACCACTAAGAATGTGGAAACGCCAATTAGGATGACGATCCAACTGACTTGCTGGTACCGGTCGCGTCCGGTATTCCTACGTCGGCCGCCTCCGAGCCTAAAGTACGAGAAGGGGCTGGCAAGAATCACTTTCAAGAATCCAATCACACCCATGCCGGTGAAGCCCTTGATGAAGTGCTGAATCCAGCTAGAAGGTTCGTCGTCTTCGTAGGAGTCGTTTTGGGAGCTTGCCCATGGTGTGAAATAGCTCCAAGGATCGACGTACAGCTCTACGAGTGGATCCGCGACGAAGCCGAGGAAAAATACGACGAAGAGAAGAATCACCACAGTCAACATAATTTGAGCACCTGGAATCGGATTAGTATGTGTTATCTCGATGTAACGAGCGGACAGCAAAAGAAGCTCGACATACCCACACTGGCGACAACCCGCCCTGCTCCCATCCGAGCAAGTTGATACTTAAAATGGCAAGTTGGACATTGCCAGTAATTTCGACGTCCGTAGCTTGGGTCTGCATGACGCCAAGCTTGTAGGCAAGCTTCGTGAACATACTTTGACGAGCCTTTACATAGACACGGCCGTATGAGACGGCCTGATTCATCCTCATACGTGACATTGGGAGTAGACTGAAAGAAGCCGGGTAAATTCTCAGATGGGGGATTGGTAGTGGGCTGAACAGTTTCTAGACATATTCGACACTGCCTTGGCGGCCAACGAGTACGTCGAGAGGACCGGGTGCCTTGTTCCGCCCGTGGAGGTTCGCTGGTAGATGAGGGATCTGATGTCGATGCTGATGGGCCTGCCGGGGTGTCTTTTGGTATTTCCTCTGGGAAGTACCATCCTGGCATAGGCTGGAATCCGGAGGATGATGCCATTTTTGATGAAGAATATAATGAGCAGTGAGAACTTAGGGGAGGATTAATATTGAGCTTGCATAGGCAGAACAATGAAGGCTGAGCGTTTGATCAAAAGGGATCTTGCAAGGACAAGATTCGCTAGCTGAAGCGTTTCGGCAACGTGAAGCCTTGTACTTTCCTATTCTATTCGTGATTAGCTGGCGCGCCGATGTGAACACGGTGGCAGGCAGGCGTTGGTGTAACATGTGTGGAAAGTCGCGGAAGATCGAAGGCAGATTTCGAGGATGCAGCCACTTGGCCCAAGCTCTCTGCCACGTGATTCGTTCGGGCTTGGCGGAAGCCGCGACTGCAAGCTTGCCTAGCGAAGCTCCAGCTCCGTGTGCCTTCAGTCCTTCTCTCCACATCCACCCCGCTATTCGCCCTACTTCTTTGGCCATATCCTCCTGCGTGCTCTCTCTGTTCCCTCTTCTGCGGTTTGTCATAATGGCCGACCGATACTCCTTCTCCCTCACGACATTCTCGCCCAGGTAAACAGCCGCCGCTCATGATGTTTGTGTATTTCCTACTGACAAACTCACAGTGGAAAGCTGGTGCAGATAGGTACGCGCTTGGAGCCGCAGTTTCCTACCTGGGAGATTGACACACTTGTTGCGCTGCTGCTAATGCCGCCGCAGAATATGCCTTAAACGCAGTCAACCAAGGCGTTACGTCTCTTGGAATCAAAGGTCTGTCCAACTACGAAATTCACTTCTTGTATCAACGCTCACCGATATTAGCTACCAATGGTATCGTTCTCGCTACCGAGAAGAAGTCTTCCTCACCGCTCATCGACTCCCAATCCTCCTCCAAGATCAGCCTCATAACGCCCAATATTGGAATGGTCTATTCAGGCATGGGTCCAGATTACCGTGTTCTAGTCGACAAGGCCCGTAAAGTCTCGCACACTGGCTACAAGCGCATCTACAATGAGTACCCACCCACGAGGATACTTGTACAAGACGTCGCCCGGGTCATGCAGGAGGCTACACAGTCAGGTGGTGTTCGACCATATGGAGTTAGTCTTCTGATCGCTGGATGGGATGATGGAATCGAGCCAGAGGCGGAGGAGAAGGATTCTGACTCAGAGGACGGATCTTCAGACCCAGAGAAGAAGAAGCCCTCTGGCAAGACCGGTGGAATCCTCAAAGGTGGACCCAGCTTGTACCAGGTCGATCCCAGCGGCAGCTATTTCCCATGGAAGGCGACGGCAATTGGCAAGAGTGCGACGAGCGCGAAGACTTTCCTCGAGAAAAGGTACACCGAGGGTCTGGAGTTGGAGGACGCAATCCACATTGCCCTTCTGACCCTGAAAGAGACGATAGAAGGGGAGATGAATGGAGAGACTGTAGAGATTGGCATCGTCGGCCCACCAGAGGATAGGTTATTGGGCATCGAGGGAGTCGAGGGCGCGAAAGGACCAAGGTTCAGGAAGCTGAGTCCGCAGGAGGTTGAGGACTACCTGACGAATCTATAGAGCAAAGGATGGACGACACATGCGTGGACTAGATCCATCTTAGTTTCTCAAAACTTCAATAGAGCAGCTTCAGGCGTTCATATAGGTCCGCTTTGAGAGTTTATACATCACTCTCCCCAGAGTACGTGCTGTTATCTATAGAAGCTTACTATGCCATTTCAGCGATGCCTTTCTCAATGTCGTGCTATGAACATGTCAGTGCTGTACTACGACGTTTTGCGCAGAGGATAGAAGAACCAACTTACGCTGAGTGATTCCAGCTTTAAGCGCCAGGAATATGCGCGTTTCAAATTCCCAAAACGGTTGGTAGGAGGTCAGTAAGGGAGAGCGTGAAAGGTGTCACCCAATCCGGTTAGCGTCATTACTTCCTTGCATCGGCGGGTTCGTCGCCTTCACCTCGATCATCCTCGACTGGATAATATCTACCCACAACTTCGATCATGGAATCTATCAAAGACACCCTCGAAATCGACGAGCCCCTTGAGGACGGTTTGACCGTCACAGCCGGATTTAAGGGTGAGACTTTTCGTCTCCGCACATATCAGGCTGAGATGGTGGAGAAAAGTCTCGACGCCAACATCATCGTCGCAATGGACACCGGAAGTGGTAAAACACATATGAACGTCCCTATCCATCCCTCAGGTGCATGGGTCCTCTATCTAACCGTTATTTCAGAGCTCTTGCCCGAACTGCAGCGGAATTAGAATCATGCCATCCTAATCAGGTGAGTATACTCTGTCCTAGATGCGGTTACTATTTATGGGTATTTGGTATCTAACATGTGTTAGCTTGTCTGGTTTCTTGCGCCTACAGTAATTTTGTTAGTAACCCGGGGGTGCAAGGTCAATGTTTGATTCCAAAGTTATAGTAAGATATTATATCAGTGTACAAGGTCTGTAAGACAACACTTGAATGAAATCTTATTATTACTTCGAACAAGGCAAAGACGCAGTCCTAAGTCCCCTTATATTATGAACCATGTTGACTTGTACCCGCTTACAGATGTGAACAGCAATTCACTGTATTTCAAACAGCTCTCCCGGCTTATGGGATCAAACTACTCTGCGGAAAAGATGGCGTGGAGCATTGGACGGATCAAACGGTTTGGGATTCTGTTCTCGAAAATACTCGCATCGTTCTATCGACACACGCAGTCCTTCTAGACGCACTCACCCACGCCTTCGTCAAAATGGATAAATTAGCCTTAATCATATTCGACGAAGGTATGAAATTTTTTTTGCATGTTATATAACAATCTAACTCTCTAGCAGCTCACCACTGTACACAGAACCATCCTGCGAATCAGATCATGGCCAATTTCTACAAACCCCTTCTTTCTAAGGGCAATGGCATAGCGCGTCCAAGAATCTTGGGACTTAGTGCAAGTCCGGTGATGCGAGCGAATGCAAATCGTAACGGCCTCGAGTAGGTCACTCTTCAGATATAAGCAGCTACAGCTCACCATTCTAGGCAAATCGAGAAAAACATGAACGCAGTAGCGAAGACACCCAAGATACATCGCTCAGAGCTGATCCGCTTTGTCTCCAAACCCGAGTTTTTCAACATACCCTACCCTATCATGGGCACTGTGGCACATCCATTGCTAGAAGCTTTAGTTGCTGCCTACAACAACTATGAGGAATCCACTAGCAGAAACGCATACTGCGCAGAACAGTTGAAAAAGTTCTCTACGAAGGCGAAAGCAATTTTCGAAGAACTAGGCCCTTCAGCAACTGAATGGTATATACATCAATGCATCGGGAGATATAAGGAGATGATTCGAAGTTCGGACCGACAGCTCTTCGGTCGGTCCAATGGAGAGAGGGAACATCTTTTAAGAATCATTGGAAGTCTTCCCTTGTCTAGAGGTGACTGTCCATCAATGTCTCTGGATCAGCTATCGCCCAAGGTTCAGACGTTGATCGATGTGCTGGTGGTCGAAGCAGGCGCCGAACTTACCGGATTGGTTTTTGTAGAGCAGCGAGTATGGGTAGCTGCGCTGTCTGAGATCTTATCCATACACCCCAAGACTCGAGATCTATTCAGGATTGGGACGTTCGTCGGGACCTCTCAGTCGAGCAAGCGCAAGATGTTAATGGCGGATCTTGTTGAGGTCCAAAATCAACGTGAAACATTAGACGACTTTCGCACGGGGAAGAAGAACATCATACTGACTACTAGTGTTCTCGAAGAAGGAATTGATGTCTCCAGCTGCCATCTTGTAGTCTGCTTTGACCGTCCAAGGACCCTCAAGTCATTTATCCAACGCCGCGGCCGAGCCAGAAAGCACGAGTCGAGGTACTTCATCTTACAACCCAAGTCTGATCCAACCGTAGCGTCTCCGCAACGTTGGGAGTCATTGGAAGAAGAGATGAAATTAGCATATCTAGATGATTTACGAGATGCGACGCAGGCTGAGGAAAGAGAAATGACCGAAGAAGACCGGAAAATGTTTTACAGGGTGCCTAGCACTGGGTGAGTATTTACTTGCTTTTTATCCCACTCAGTTCTACATCATTTCTCTGGTCATGTCTTTGGGTGGAGACTTCCTCACACCATACGAGCTAGCATAAGAACGCACTATATCCTTACCCCCGATCCGATTGTTGCGATAGAAACATACCTAGATACTCAAACTAACTTTTCATAGTGCTCTTCTGACTCTTGACAACGCTTTGCCCCATCTCAATCATTTCTGCTCACTTCTCGGATCTGGTATCTACGTCGATTCACGGCCGCAATTTTCATTTACCACTGATAAAAGTGGCCTGATCGCCGCAGAAGTTATGCTTCCAATTTCCGTCGATGCTACTATGAGAAAGGCACATAGCTCAATACGTTGGATCACAGAACGCATGGCCAAGAAAGATGCGGCTTTTCAAGCCTACAAAGGACTACATATCGCTGGATTGGTGAATGACAATTTACTCCCTGATCGCCAAGACGAGAAAGATATAATGCAGGAGTTCCAAATCCCCAATCACACACCATCCCTTGTAGAAGTTTCACCGCCTTTTGACCCATGGATAATTGTTGCAAAATACCAGCAACAGAACCCTCATACCTACCATCGAGCTCTCCTCAAAATCCAGACCACTGGAGAAGGCCCGTTCTATATGGTTCTTCTGATGCCATTTCCGATACCTGAAATGCCCCCTTTTATCCTTCATTGGAACGAGAAAACACAATACTCGGTGGAGTGCTCATGGCTGACAGGAGCTGCATATGCCGAAGAGGTACTGATCACTTTGCGAGCTATCACCCGGAAGCTTCTTCACTCAGTCCATAGACGCATGGAAGAAGAGAGATATGATTTTTTGTCGCTATTTGTCCCGAGCGATCCTCAAACCCCATTATGGGATCATAATAAGCTTCACAACTTTGACACTAACACAAATGGATACCAACCAGCGACCGTTCTCATTGAACAAGAGCATCGAAGTGTATCGGACTGGGGTTTTGTGTCCCTTCGAGGGGATATACGGAAGTACATGCTCAAAGGTATCAGCCGTTCAGACGTTGAGTCTCCTATGGGGAAAACAGAATATCAACTCCAAACAATCCGGGCACCGAAACGACGTGATTTCCTACATCGGATTTCTGAATCGAATCACAAGAACAGCGCTTACACACGGTCCGAGTTGCTCAACGCTACAGATTGCCATGTAGATAATTTGCCTGCTCCTTACTCTATATTCGCACTTTTCGTACCATCAATCCTGTGGAAATACGAAGTTTTCATGGTGGCAGACACCCTTAGAACGACACTTATCGAACCGGTCTTGTTTGAAGTATCTCATCTTCCGCTTCTAGTCCAAGCTCTCACGTCATCAGAGGCCAGTCCAGAGGCCAATTATCAGCGGCTCGAGTTTTTCGGGGATTGTATCTTGAAATTCATCGCTTCAGTCCATCTCATGGCGGCGAATCCTACTTGGCCGGAAAGTTTCTTGACTGGCAAGAAGAGTAAAATCGTTTCCAATGGATTCCTCGCTCGCGCTACAATGAAGGCTGGCCTCGATAAATTCGTTATCACCAAGAGATTCACAGGCTCGAAATGGGCACCTCGATACGTGGGCGATGTACTGCTCCAACCAGCATCAGAAGAGAAGACTGAAAGGTCTTCTAAACTGTTAGCTGATATCATCGAGTCCCTTATCGGTGCTTCATACGTCAAAGGCGGATTCTCCGATGCTTTCCTCTGCGTCAAAACGCTCCTCACATTAGAAAAATGGACACCTATCCCCGAAGCTAATACCATTCTTTTCAACGCTGCGCCCTGCGATTTCACACCAACCAATCTCCTCACTTTAGAGACGCTGGTCGGATATACGTTCTCTAAGAAAATGCTTTTGCTGGAAGCAATAACCCATGCCTCGTACGCAGGACCGAATGTCCACTGCTCCTATGAGCGTTTGGAATTTCTCGGCGACGCTGTCTTGGACTTTATAATTTCTAAACGTCTCTTCGAACACACGCCGGAGCTAAGTCACCAGACAAGGTATTTAGGTCAGCCTTCCCATTGTATTGAGTGTTTGCTAATTTGCTATTCAGTAAGCATTAGTTATTATTTCTTCCTTCTAAGAAGGAGCTAGTATTTTTGAGAAAAGCCTCCGTCATTTTCGCTAGAATGCCAGAGGGCGCTGTGTCAACTACAGGAGTGCTCCGTAGAGCCGGCCAAATTGTTTTGGTCACTGTTCACAGTTGCTCATGAGACGCGGGATATTTCTCGAGAACTACGAGCTTCTTCATAGATTTTTAGTGCTAAACTTAGCACCCTAATTACTATCTCCCCAATTACTTGCCTGCTAATTATCACTTTTAGTGCACACGATACGAACAGCAATGGCAAACGCTGGCTTCCTCACCTTCCGCATGTTCGAAACCACGCTCGAGGAAAGAACTAAAAATACCTCGAGCCTGAAGACAGAGACTGTGTATAGAGCGCTCTGGCAATTCCTCAGACACAGCAGCCCCCAGCTGCTCGGCCCGCGCGACCTGGCAATAAAACAACACAACGAAGCCCGCGGCCAAATTCTAGAGGCCTTGCATCAAGATAGACGTTTCCCCTGGCACCTTCTCTCGCTCACGGATGCGCCGAAGTTCCTCTCTGATATCGTGGAGAGCGTGATAGGAGCCATATATGTCGACAGCCATGGCTCGATTGCTGCTTGTGAGGTCTTCGTCAAGAGGTTGGGCATTATCGATGCCCTACAGCGCATTTTGAGGGATGGAGTCGATTGTCTGCATCCGAAGGAGAGGCTAGGACACCTGGCGGTTGAAAAGAAGGTGGACTATGTGAAGGTTACGGAGGAGAAAGAGGAAGAGAAGGGTGGCAATCAGAGCGGGAATGCGAGTGCGAAGAAGCATTATAGATGCCAAGTTAGGGTCGGTGGTGTAGATATTGGCGGCCCAGTAGAAGGACTGAAGAAGCTGAATTCCGAGACTATTGCTGCGTGGAAGGCGTGTGGGATTATTGAAGGTAGCGTGGATGTGGAAATGAGTAGTGAAGAGGAGTGGCACGATGCGGATGAGGGCGGCGGCGTGGCGTTAGATGGTGGAATTTGTTGAGTAGAGACCCTCCAATAACTGAAACTCTTTCAGGCAGATACAGTGAGGTAGTGTAGGGTGCTATGATTCCGTTCGATCTCATTCCAAGATAGCGTTGGTTGGCTACATAAATTGATTGCTTTTTGTTACCCTGTCGTGGTACTCGTTGGTCGAGAGAGAATTTGTTACGACGGACGATCTACTGCAGATGGGAATGGGTCATAGATTATTTCTTCCAATACCTAGTCTCTTTATCCGTATAAAACAGTACGATGTAGGGTACTGACGACCTCTATGACTTCTTTCTACATTAACTAGTCTTCGGTAGGGAATATAGTTCCAAATGAGAGCGACGCCATACTGATACGTAGGAATAGCAAGACTTGTAGAACACTAACACGTGAATTGACTATTGACTAATTAATAATGCAAAGAATACAACCATTGAAGAAGATCCAGTACGCAAAGGATCGCCAAAACAACCAACATTTTTTGATCGAATAAACTAACCTCCCATGTCCCCCAATGGTATAGCTCCACTCTAAGCCCGACTCTCAAATTTTATGCCTACTTTTCCTCAGCTACGTATTTATCCATACGAACATACCCTTTTGGAACAGGTGGACAAGCCCCCCTCTTCACATTCTTCCTCCTTGCCTCCCCCGCCACAACCTTCTTCGCTTTCTTTTCCCCCGGCGCCGTTCCGCCAACAAGCGGAGGACTAGGTTTAGGCTTAGGCGTTGGCCTCGGACCCCCATTCCACTTCCCGGGCCAATCAAGAGTAACACCAGGCGGCACCACAGGCCCCGGCCCCATGAGCCACGGCAAGATCGAAACCAGCGCATTCGGATCGTCCCCAGGTAAGAACTTCGGCCCTTTGAGCCCTGGGGCTGGCGTCGTCGTCGGCGTCAGGACCGATGTCGAGTTTAAAGTAGAACTATTCGCCGCCACAAGCAGAGAACTAGCGTTCACACCCACTGGTTTCGAGATCTGTGGCGGTGGTTGCGGGATGGGATTCCCATATGCGTCGAAACCCGGCAGGGGGTTCCCGTTCTCGTCGAACGGTGGCTTTTCATTGTCGTCGTCGGGATAGGTGTATGCGTCGTCGAAGACGACGTTGGGGTCGTTAGGGTCGACCAGGCCGTCGTAGATGTCGTTGGGTTCTTTCAGGTTCGGGAAAAGGAAGGAGACTGTGGATTCGAGGTCGTCTGGGCCGTTGCTGTTGCTGCTAGAGTGTGTGGTGATTGGTTTGTCTGGCTTGCCTGCGTGGTTTGATTTGCTTGGCTTATCTGGCTTGTCTGGACTGCCTGGATTGCCCGGATTGCCTGGCTTGTCTGACTTGTCTGGCTTGTCTACGTTGTCTAGCTTGTCTGCGTTGTCTGGCTTGTCTGGCTTGTCTTCTGGTTTATCTGGATTGCCTGGACTGTCCGGATTGTTTAGATTATCTACGTTGTCTGCGTTGTCGGCATTATCCGCATCTGAGCCTTTGGCATCCGGGTTGCCGTCCCCGCCGTCCCCGCCGTCATTGGAATCTTGTGCTTGATCTTGGTCTCCTTGGTCTCCTTGGTCGTCCTGCCGTTTCTTGACGATGGTTGGGGTTACAGCGTCTGTAATCACTGTATCCACATCGTCGAGAACAGGCGTGGCGCTAATGTCCTCAGGAGTAGACACAGCGGTGGCATTATCTTGAACAGGCGCCGGGACTTCGGCGAGAGCGGGTACCGAAGTGGCATTTTGGAAGGGAGGAATAGGAGCAGAGATTTGGGCATCACTTTCGACGGGATCGGGATACTGGGGGCCCCATTTTTGTTCATAATCCTCGGGCTCAGCACCAAAGAATGCGGTGGGGTCGTCATCAAGTCCATCCCCTCCGTTCGTACCAGCACTGTATTGTACCCCAGTCGTATCGTTACTGACATCCCGTCTTTCTCGTATATTTCCTTTTGTATGCGCATTATCTACCGCTGCGGACAGCCTCATGGCCGCATTCATCCATTTTAAATAATGAGGCGTCTTGGCTGACTGGAGGCTCTTGCGGTTTTCATTATACCACTCGGTGCAGTAGTCATATACTGCCTCCTGAAGGTCGTCGTCTCTGGTGTTGGATGAATGTTCTTCGTCGTGAGTATGAGAGGAATGGCGCTTGCGCATCTTTTCGAGGCACTGCCATTGTTGTCGAGGGAGGAGAGAGCGCTTGGAGCGTGCGGGCGCGTCTCCATCCGAGGCATTAGCCTCCTTATCTGCGGCGTCTTCTTTGCTGAAACCGTGGTCTGCATCTGTATATTCATCTCCATGCTCGTCACCACTACATTCATCCGAAGTCCCGTCATCAGCCTCACCATCGCCAGATTGTCTCTTCGCCAATTCAGCAAATTGTCTCTTCCTCATCTTCGACGATGCCCTCTCTAGATTTGGCTTGCATTCCATGCCTGCAGCGACGTCGCGTAAAGCTCCATACGTCCATCCATCTCCGCCGAATTGGCCACATGTGTAGAACTGCGTTGCTGATTTGCATAGGAAGGAGCCTGGTTGGCAGGGCAGGTACGACTTGTTCGGATCTTCTGTTGCGTATTGAGGGTGACAGGCTTCAGCACCATCATCGGCGTCGACCTGGGATGCGGGAGGTGGTGGAGGCGGTGGTGTAGCAACAGCAGGAGCAGGCGAATCGTCTTTGGGATCTGGGCATCTCATTAGATTTTTGTTCTCTGAAGAAAAACTTTAGAGTATAAGGGAACCTGCTTTTACAAGGCAACTTCGCACAAGATTGCATACATTTATTAATCTTGACACAACGATGCGGCGAGCTACACCCACCACAATTCCACTTCGTATCTTCGCACTCCTCCGGCGGCGGCGTATGCAAAGCGTACCAGGACGCTGGCGGGTCGACGTAGTGTGTTACAGGCTCGACGCTTTCGCAGGCGGACGGTTCGTCAGCGGCGGCCACGGCTTCCCGGTTAAGGAAGTCGTCGGAATCTATGTCTGTGATGCCTTCAAAAACGTCGTCTGGGACACCTACGGCGGGGGTTGGCAAGGCCAGGCCCGAGAGGCTGTCGGGAAGGAAGGCGTCTAAGAGATTGGCGTTGTCTATCAATACCCCTGTCTCCTCTGGTGGAGCGGCTTCCGGTATTGTCGGAGATGCAACAGCATTAGTAACATCTGACGGAAAAGCAGTGATGTACACGGATTTCAGTGTTGTCGGAATCACATCTATAAGCTCTGGCGCAGAAGGAGATGCATCCTCTTCCATGGGGTCCACTATGGGCTCAGGTGTCGGCTCCAAAAACGCCCCCGCATCCGCAGTCCCAATCGGCGTATCAACAAGCAAATCCCCATCCTTGCCAAGTACTGGAAACAGCGTGGGGACCGGCAAATCGATAGTCGTCGAGCCGTCAAGTATAGACATATACGTCGTAGTCTCATCCGATATAACCTGAAGTCCAGGGATGATATTAGGATCTGAACTCAGTGGAGGTATGACTTCTGATACTGGGTCTGAGATAGGGGTTGGGGTGGGCTCTTCTTCGGATTCGGAGATGTCGTGTGTGGTGACTTGGCGATTGAAATATAAGTCAAAGTCGGGATCGAAATCGGAGTCGTCATAAAAATGGTGGTGTTTCTTTGGCTTCTTGTTATACCTGTAGCTAGATTTTGAAGGTGTTTGTGTTTCCTCCTGCTCTGGGTCGGGTTGTACGTTGTCGTTGTTGCTATCGTCATCGGTGTCGTATTGCCTATTTGCCGTATCTTTGGCGGATGCTCCCCCATTGGTATAGCACTCTGGATGCCACTGACCTACAATTTTGAAGTGAAGGTTTAGTAAATGTCTAAAAAGTTCATAGACGTGGTCCAACTTCTAAGTCTGTGCAGAACATGTTTAAGACAATACCCAGATGGTGTATTATACATGCTTTACAGCAGTACTTTAGAAGCTGGGCCCTGAGTTACGTACCATCATTGCAATTTGAAGGTTTCTTGGAGCCACCGTTCGAGGTTTTGCCGTTCGTATTCGTGGTCTGACTGTTATCGCCTCCATGCCATTGCCCATTATCACCTCCAGACACACTATTCGAGGTTTTGCCGTTCGTGTTCGTGACCTGGCTGTTGTCACCTCCATGCCACTGCCCATTATCGCCTCCAGAACTACTAGGAGGAGACGATGTCGAGGGAGAAGTAGAGTAGCCTGCGGACTCCCTTCCAAGCCCCGTACACTGATTATTATTGCCCTTGCCAGACCCTTTCGAATACGAAGGGCTAACATTATCCCCATACGCAACATCCGCACCGGGGTTATCAAAAACCTGATCGACCGTCTCCACGGTCTTGCAGCTGTTGATACTTGCTAGGTTGGCGACGTATAGATCGGGAAGGCTGCGTAAGGCCGCTTGCGCAGAAGCAGTGGCATACTCTGCATTTTTGGCATCTTGAACGGCCCTCTTCGAGGATCTGGCTCCGATGATGTTGACTACGGCGCAGTTCATGTACATTTCTCTGTTCCCAATCTTGTTGAACCTGGTCTCCATTAGCTCTCCCTTCCCCTACAGAGGGCGAGAAGATACACACCACGTCCAAGCCAATAAACACTGCGCGCTTTGCACATTGTCCGGAATCGTGAAGTCATACGTATCCTGCAGCGGACACCCACCAATGATACTCTTCAGGACCTTGAAATTCACGCCATTATCACACGACAATGAAATCTGGCACGACCCTCCTCCATGTGTAGCTGATCCCCCCAGCGTCAGTTCGTACGTGCCTCCAGCCTTGTAGGACGCAACGGGAGTCAGTGGAGTATTCCACTGGTAGCCTTTGCAGGTGAAGTCGCTTCCATCCGAGTGTAGGGGCGTCAGGATGTTGTAGTCCTTTGGCTCTTTGGTCCTATTGCTGTGGGGATCTCGTAGGGGCGAGGGGTCTCGCATTTGCATATGGGAGAAGGCCCCTGAAACAACAAGAGAAAGTGCACATAGCGTACGCAGAAATGAGTGACGAGCCATGGCGGATACCATGGATGATGGGATTGGAATCACTGTGGTGGGGTGCTGAGAAGATTTTTATAGAAAGCAAGGGAATGCTGTACGCAATCGAATTCCGAAGGGATGGCGCATCAACAAGACTAACCTCTCTGTACCTGTCACCAGGAGACTACCAGGAGACTATCGATACTTCTGACATATGCAGTAGGATAGCGTGGATCTCGGTACATCACTTTCGTGTGCTCCGAGATATACTTCCGATGCAACGCGTCCTGTTATCAAAAGTAGAAAGCAATCATGAATGCGTGAGGCAGTCCCCAGTCATCAACTTACGCTGTATAACTAAATTATAGAGGGGGGTTAGGAAACGGGACTTTGACGTCATGATAGAAACTCGCACACGATTCAAACGCGACGCAGAAGCGGAAGACATGATGACAATGATTGATTCAGCTCTCCGCGGTGTCTGTAAACAAATGCCGTATTTCCTGATGCCGTCTGCGACACAGCGCCACATTCCTCCGGCGCATAATCGATCAGGGATTTCGGAATGCAATGCAACGCGTCTAGAAGACTGTGTCTAGAATCAGCACCAGAATCAGCACCAATGACACTTGGGGCCGCGCATCACTCACATTCCGCGCAAAGAATTGGCAGACAAGCTTCCCAAAGCTTGAGGGGAAAAGAATATGCCACCACCCCTTACGTTCTCTTGTCCCCAACTAGCCTATCAGAAACTCCTCAAGCTCCTTGTCGCTCTCAGCCTCGGCCTCTTCTCTCAACCGCTGCTCCTCCTTCTCTAGCGCCGCTCGGATGAACTTGCGTTGCCGGACTCTCGCATTGCGTCCCCAATCCCCTGGCTGTGCCTCGTCATCCTCGTCATCCCCATCGCTATCATCGACGCCTGGTATCTCGAATTTCCCGCGCAGTTCGTTGGGGTGGATCTCTGCGCCCTCGGCTGAGTCCCGTTCGTGGACTTTGGTTTGCAGCTTGCCGCCGAGCGCGATGATGTAGGGTCGTAGGAGGCAGTATGCGCCTATTATGACCACCATGCGGATGTAGTCTTTGAGCCGTAGTTCGGCGAAGGCGGTGCTGGTGTTGCGCGTGAAGTTGCCGGCCCATATGGACAGCGTGTCGGTGATAGTCATCGTGAGGGTGGTGGTGGGAAGAGGGAACCGGTTGATTCGGATTGCGCGTGGTTTAGATCGGAGCTGCGTTGGGATGGGGGGTTTAAAACGTGCGGGGTGCGCGGCCGTTTTCAGTCGCGGTCTTTTACGGTTTAGCGATAGTCGAGAACTAGAGTTGAGGATTGGTGTGGGATGATGTGTACTTGTACTCGATGTGTGGTGAAGATTAAAATTTGCACCGATAAAACAAACAATCAATTCACTCACCATAAAATCGCGCGCACCCCCGGTGCCATCCAACCAATCGGGCGAGCCTCGGCATGACGCGCCTTCCGATCGCATCGCGTCCACCACAACACCTCAAATCAGTCCATATTAGACTCTCGCACTATCTCGTGCTGAAAACACGCCTCAGCTCTCCACAATGGCAACAGCAACGGCCTTAGAGCAAGAAGAAGTACTTCATCCTACCATTACCATATAATGCCCAGATCAATACTAACCATATCACCCCAGCGCTTCAAGTCCGCCCTATGGTTCGCAATCGGAAAATTCGTCGACGACGAATGCGTGATGCAGAACCTCAATGCGACACCTCAATTCATCGGCGCCTTGACCGAGCTCGTCTACACGCAAATCGGTGCGCAGGCATCCCATAACGCACAGACAAGGTGTGCGTGCATGCTGACTGGGAGGAATAGAAAACACGTCCCGCGACCTCGAAACCTTTGCGAAGCATGCCGGCCGGAGAATCATAAATACCGACGATGTTATGCTGCTGGCGAGACGGAATGAGGGACTCGATGCTTTGCTGAGGGAGACGCTGGAGGCGATGAAGGCCAGGGAAGCGAGGGCGGAGAAAGAGAACACGGGGCGAGCGAAGCCTGCGGCGAAGACAACAGCGAAGGGGAAGGGCAAGGGGAAGGCTAAACAGTGAGAGCAGTTAGATGCACTATTCGACTCAGGCGTGTTGGGATTATGGCGCAAAGGATTTTCAGGATATACCCACAAAGTTATGGACGATGGAGAACAACTATGTTCAGAGTTCCCGTAAACGGAAGGTAAGACATCACAATCATGAATTAGATTTTGTATTGATTATTGTCATTATTAGATATTAGATTCGTAATCGCATTTTCGTACATGGCGCATTCTTCGATGACGCCTTTGGTATAATGCATGCTACACGAAATGAAAGTACATGTAAAAAGTTCCAATCCGTTTTAAAACACCAACGTTCTCAAACGAACATGATCCAGTCTTGTCGTCACAAACCCAACTCGTCTAATAGTTGGTAGCCGGGGTGGCGTATGTCCCAGTGGGGGCAGTGTGGTATCCACCAACGAGCGGCTTCTGGGGGTTCTCGTAGGCGGCTGAGTGACGGCCAGCGGTTGTGCCAGTAAAGGCGGTGTCGTGGGACGGGCGG
The DNA here is from genome assembly GCA_010093585.1 of Melanomma pulvis-pyrius CBS 109.77. Taxonomy (NCBI): domain Eukaryota; kingdom Fungi; phylum Ascomycota; class Dothideomycetes; order Pleosporales; family Melanommataceae; genus Melanomma; species Melanomma pulvis-pyrius. Next base: position 131,216 of record MU001743.1, on the reverse strand, counting down.
ACTTCACCGTGGTGACCGGGCGCGAGCGTGGTGGTAGCAGGGACAGCACCGACCATCTCGGGATCACGGAGGCCCCTGTTCTTGCGGCCGCGCTGCCAGAACTTGATGCCAGTTCCGCGAGTGTAGTTGTTGGCGGGGCTCGGGCCGAACCTTTTCTCCTTTTGGTGGTGGCGGCCAAGGGCGAATTGGACGAGGGCTGAAATGACGAAGAGGAGACTACTCATGTTAGTATATGACAATGGAATGAGGTTGTGGCTATAATGACTTACGCTCCAAGGATGGCAACAGCAAAGCATGCCGTGTTCAGCCGGCACGCAGTGCCCAAAGAGACGGAGTATGTGATTTGGGTGCCTTGGCCGTTGCTGCCGAAACCCTGCTTAGAGGACGACTGGCCGGTTCCAAGGGGAGTGACTACGCGATTGGAGCAGCTGTGTGCTCCGTCGCGGGTGAGAACAGCCAATGCAACGAAGGCGCCGCAGAACAGGATGTCGAGGACGATGGCGAGGAAGGCGAACAGGGTCTTTCCTCCGAGGCAGCACGTGAGGAGAACAGCGAATAGTGTGTAGACGACCGCTGCGCCAGAGACACCTTCAACCGCCTTGACCCATGTGTAGATGATCGCGTTCCGATCGGCGAGGATGGAGAGGAAGTAGCTGTATATGCCCAGGATAACAGCAGCGCAGAGGAACTCAATCGCATAGAGAACGGTCTGAAAGAGCTTCAGAGCAGCCCCGCCGAAAGCCATCTTGATCGAGTTTCAAAGAGGAAAGAAGAGGGAGTGATCCTAGGGCAATATGTGAAGAGATGTATGTAGGGTATATCGTTGGAATGCAGAACGTGGTTGGAACAAGGCATTGAGCATTTATATCCAGCGGCCGGGTGTATGACGCAGCCTCGCCGCGCTTGGACGAACCCTGTTCCTGCCTTGTTCCCGTCCTGCTCCTTCGCCCGCTACAAGGGTAGCGCTGGCCGTAGCGCCGATCCATCACAACCACCGCCCATTGTGGCTAACCGACGTCATCGTGTGCACCTTCGTCACACGCCGCTTGCAACCTGATTTGCACGTCTTGCCTCTATTTACCCAAACCGTGATGAGGATCGGCGAGAAAAACTGCGCAAAGGGGCTAGAATGGGTACGAATTGCCGCTTGCAAAGCCACACCCCGGCCGCTGAGGCGCAGGCCTCAACAACATCATGGGTCCAGACTCGGTTTTTCGTCTGGGGTCACTAAAGACCTCATGACACTACGCATGGATGAATGCATCGAAGTCGTATCTGCACAGGAGCAATTTCCTTGCTTCCTTGGCGAGTATTCGAGATGTCAGGAGATCACAGAAATGCAAAAACGAGCATGACGGAACTGCTTCAGGTCGAGCACCGGCTTGCCGTTGTAGGAACCAGAAGTGAGTTACTCCAATGGCCAGTCTATGCCGAGGGGTAGGTACTGTAAATGCTTCCTCATTGTCCTCTGTCGGTTAGATCTTCTTCACGCTCGTCGGCTATTCCTATCCAGGGTATCTGAAAACGCTCGCTCCTGGCTTGCAATTCTAAGCACGAGAGACAATTATATGAGTCTGTTTCTGGATGCAGTGATGTTCTGCTTTTGTATCATTACATTTAAGTGACTATAATGGAGGTGCAGAGCTATAAATTTCTTGCAGGCTTTCGACGAAGTCTAGAATTTATTAGCTAACGTATCTATGAAATATGCGTCCAATGAAAGAAGGTAGCACACCTTTAATGTTCTGTAGAAGAGGTACATGAATTCGTCCTAATGATTTTGCTAGCCTCATTTACACTTTTACTCCACCGTATCCAGGCTTCCCTTCCCGACGGTCGAGGGCGCGGCATTCGGACCCTTTTGCTGCCTCAACTTCTCTTCGAACCTGGCAAATTCCGCTAGCGAGACTTCCTCCTCTTGATCCAGCACCTGCTCTACGCTCTTCACCTCCTCGATGTAATGCCTAAAATTTCCATTAGTCACCGGAAGATGTTGCACCTAAGGAATAGTACTCACATGAGCATACTCTCAATCCCATTCTTGAGGGTCACGGTGCTCGAGTCGCATGTCCGGCATGCGCCTCGCAACTTCAGCAGCACTTTTCCGTCTTCGAACCCTCGGAACTCGATGTCTCCGCCGTCTTCCTGAATTGCGGGTCGTACTCTCGTCTCGAGGAGCTCTTTGATCATGCCAATAACCTCACTGTCGTTCTCATCATACGCCAAGCTGTCCAGTTCCGTTCCGCCCTGGCCACTCTCGCCTGCCTTGTCTTCCACAGTATTGACGATCGTCTGTCCTGAGTGCATACTCTCGGTTATGATGGCGAAAACCTCGGGCTTCACGTGTGCCCATGGTGTTGCGTTGTCCTTTGTGACTGTGATGTAATCTACACCGAAGAAGACTGATGTGACGCCGTCAATGTTCAGGAGCTTTGCGGCGAGCGGCGAAGGGTGGGGTGGTGCCAGTGTGGATCGCGGGGTGAGGTACTCCAGGAAGGGCGAGGCTATTGATTCGGGTAAGACTCGTTCGTTCGGATTGAATTTAAGGGCCTGTTATCGTTAATTAGACATGCACACTTAGTCGTAAAGGATGAGGTACTCACATCTGGATTTGGTGTTGTCTCCGTTTGAATGAACAGAGTCCGCCGACCTAGGCCCGCTACTGTATTCGGTATTCGTTGATTCCAGTGCGATACACTTGGTCTATGTTGTAGACGTGAAGCCATGATAGGCGATGTCTTCTGGTGCAGACATCTTATGGCAATTCGTGGAACTGTGGAAGGTATGGAAGGTATGGAAGGCGTTGCTCGAGACAAGCTGCGCATAGCAGACCGCGGTAATATCGTCGATGCCATGATAGAGAAGGATGCGCGCGGTAGTAGATTCCGGGTTGATATAGGGAAAGGGCATGCGCAATGGCAATGTTCGTTGATGAGGCCAAAGTTTTGGAACTTCGGGCATGACGCATCTGCAAGCATTCATCAGCAGGGCTTGGCGATCGAGATGATTCGGCTAGCCACCCAATCAACGTATTGACATTTACATTCACACCTCGCCACCGTTCCGGTATCGTCCGTCCTCATCTACAGGATCTTTCTTCTATCGTCAATGTAGTCTTTCATGATTCGATTGTGTAGGTATCTCATGTAAACTTTTCATACTAAAAACAGCGTTGGGATATAGTGTTGAAACCTTGAGTTAATCAATCCCCTATTGCGTAGGAATACATGTCCTAGGACACATATTGGCTCAAAGGAAATAACTATAATCGAGCCAGTGACGAGTCACCTAGAATCTCACTAGCTGGAAGCTATATAAATAATGCAAGCTATGTCTACAATGTTTCGGGCGTTTCCACAATTATAGCATTGACTGTGATCACTCTCACATTTAGGACAGTTTGAGACTACCTGAATTTCATTGAGGTATTATTTAGTACGTAATGAAAAAATACCACCGAATTTGGAAAGAGCCACGGAGAACTTAAAGTCAATCCCTACTCCAAGACTCCAGTCTCCAGTGTATTACACGGCACTAGCCTGCCATCAAGGTACTCGGGGTATCATAGTAGGTCTTTAACCACCTCCCACCTCGACCAGAATCTTCACCTGGTTGTCTTTATCGTTGATTAAGGCCTTGAAACCCTTCTCTTCCACCTCGGTCAGCTTGATCTTCTGGGTGATCATCTCATGCGGCTTCATGTCTCCGGCGGATATGGCGTTCTACTTGTCATTAGCAACTTGTATAGTCGAAAGACGAGTCGTATACTCACAATCACTTCCTGGAAGTCTCCAATCTGATAAGTCGCCACTCCCATATACTTCCTCTCCTTGAACGTCAAGTCGTTTGGCACAATCGAGCAAGCCTTCTCCCAAATCGCAATGTTAACTACAGTTCCTCGGGCGCGAACTGCGTGAATTGCCTGATCCAAGCCAGCCTGGACACCGGCGCAATCATAGACCACGTGTACGCCTTGCTGGTCGCAGAGCTCCCTGCAGCGCTTCACGACGTCCTCCTTTGTTGGGTCGATCACGTAGTGTGCACCGAATCGCTTCGCAAAGTCCTGACGTTTCTTGGAGATCTCGGAGACGATGATCTTGGAAGCGCCTTTGGCTTTCAAGGCCAGAATGACCGAAATCCCGATCGGACCACCACCCAATATCAGAACGGCATCGCCGTCCTTGAACGGGCTAATCTTGACGGCGTGCCAACCGACAGCAAGTGGCTCAATGAGCGCTGGGTCACTATTTAGCTCCAGCGATGGTCAAACTTGGGGGTCATATTACCTCCAATCTCCAGTGGCACGTTGTCGGGAAGATGGTAGAGCGTGGAGGTCGGCACCACAATGTGTTCCGCTAGGCCACCGCCCCAACCTGTTAATGTCAGCCTTTAGACAACATATTCAATTCATGCGCCCTAGGTCGACCTACCACTGAGTCCAACAAATCCATTGCTCCAGCAGCAGTTATGCAGTCCCTCGAGGCATGCCCCGCAGGTCCCGTCATAAATGATAGGCTGCACCACAACTCGATCGCCCTTTTTGTAGTCGGTCACGCCCTCTCCGACCTCCTCAACGACTCCACTAAACTCATGACCGAAAGTCAACGGGACAGTCTCTTTAGTGATCGGGTGTGGAGTTGTTGGGCATAGATTTGGGCCACCGAGATCTAGGGTACAAGCTCAGCGTAGTTCTTCAAAGCGTAGTGAATGGGTGTACAGCCTCTTTGCTATATGCAGAGTCTGTGAGACACACGTCTCACTATGACTTTACCACAAGACACTGAGATGCAACTTGGGCGTACGTACACTCGTGGAGATCTGATCCGCAGATGCCAACCCAGGAAGGCCTTATCTTCACCTGGCCTTTTCCAAGTTCCGGGACTGGAATGTCCTCATATCTCAGATCGTTCTTGCCGTGAAAACGCACAGCTTTCATCGTTTCCGCCATGGTCACAAATCTCCTTCAGGATATGCCGGAGCTTCGAATATTTGAGTAAAAGAGAAATTGATGGGCGGGAATCCGGGAAGTAAAAGTTGTTGTTGGTAGGGACTACGGATTCTGTTCCAGGTGGAAAGGGAGGGGCTTTTGCACCCTTTTATCACGCGCCGAGCGCAAGACCTCCATAACGACCACTATAGGTTATGGAAGGAATTCGCGCTCGTTATCCGCGGTTCCTCTTACGATTCGGCTCATGGAAAAGGCGCGTGGTCAAGAATACGGTTGCCGTCCATTTTGCAGTCGGGATGCCCGATCAGGCGATCCCAGAGTCGATCTCCCCGCATCGCGAATCCTCAAATAGCGGGGTACTCACAGCCTGGAGAAGAGCGTCCACTGGTCACAAGTCCTTTCCTTTTGCGGTTCCTCCGTCTCTGAAGCTCTGAGCATACGAAGATACCGGCTCGCAAAAACGCATGGCGGACGTCTAGATCGCAGACATTGGTGGCGATGGCTAGCAGTGCCAAGTGGTGGGATGACTTCTTGCAGGAGAGGCAAATACAGAACCGCGATTAGCCGCCTGCGTTGAGATACCAGGGCATCGTCAAGAAGATGGTGAAGAAGACGTTCAAGATGCCTTGGTGTTCTTTGGATATAAGGCCTCAGCACCTTGCCCAGGAACCAAGGTCGGAATTATGCTCATCGGAACGCGGTGAGCATTAGTCGCGTAGATGCCGAGACAGGACCCTTCCATTGGCCGATGATCGGAATGCAGGAAGCGACACCATTCGCGGACAAATTCTTACAAAGCCTATCCAAGCCTATCCAAGCCTATTCCACAAGAGACTCGGGGGACCGAACTTGAGGGTCGATGTGCCGATAATGATTGACGAAAGCATCCACTCTTGTTTAATTTGCATTCATTCAGACCACACGCCACACGCCACACGCCGGAGCAGCAGCAGTCATGAACATGGCCACGTCACGGTAATTAGAATGAGCGTCGCATTGTGACGACGTGGTGACGGCTGAAGCTCTCGGAAGGGCTAGAAACAAAGAAGCCTCCTCATCGGTCATCGGAAGGGCTAGAAATAAAGAGCCTCGCATGCACCAATCAGACAGTATGCACGAAGCTTGTCAACCGCCAGCAGCGGACATGACCTCACTGGCGGGAATACATGGACCGAGTTTTATGGGGAAACAAATTGGGGTCTGAGATTATAATACGCGCGTGCCCCTCAACACCTTTTGTTGCCCCTCCTTGTGTTGAACGAGCTCACGATACATTATACACACCCCCTCTTCAATTAAACTTCAATCAAATCATATACCAGCAGCAAACATGCCGTATCCCGAGACCACCGACGCTTTCACTGTCACTTCCGTCGACGACTGGAGCAACTTCACGCGTCAAGAAGTGAGTCTGCGCCGTCATCTATTTGGCATGTGAACAAAACATTTGCTAATAAAAGACTATAGGTTCCTCTTAAGAAGTTCGAGGAGGACGACATTGACATTGCCGTCGACGCTTGCGGTGTCTGCGCGTCTGATGTCCACAAGATCAATGGCGGCTGGGGCAGGGACATCCCGCTCCCGCTGTGCGTAGGACACGAGATCATTGGCAAGGCCGTCAAGGTTGGCTCCAAGGTTAAGGACATCAAGGTCGGAGACCGCGTTGGTGTTGGTGCTCAGATCGGTGCCGACCTCACGTGCAACAACTGCAAGGCCGACCAGGAGAACTACTGCCCCAACCAGCTCGATACCTACGGCGCAAAGTACGCCGATGGAACTGTCACCCAGGGTGGCTACTCCAGCCACGTGCGAGCACACCAGTATTTCACATTCAAGATCCCAGATGGCCTCGACACTGCGCTCGCCGCGCCGATGCTGTGCGCTGGCTTGACCACATACAGCCCTCTTAAGAGATTAGGAGCTGGCCCGGGCAAGAAGGTCGCCATTCTCGGACTGTAAGTATTCTAATCTCATGGTCTTCAGAGCTCCCAAGCTAATTTAGCTCTAAAGTGGAGGACTCGGCCACTTTGGTGTCCTGTGGTCCGTCGCTATGGGCGCAGAAACTTATGTCCTCTCGCACTCTCCCAGCAAGGAGAAGGACGCATTGGCCCTCGGCGCAAAACAGTTCATCAGCACCAAGGGAGACAAGTGGGCCGAGCCCTGGAAGTTCACATTCGATTTGATCCTCAACTGCGCCGATGCCACCGACCGCTTCAACCTCCCCGACTATTTCTCCACGCTCAAGGTTAACGGAGCGTTCCACATGGTTGGTTTCCCCGATAAGCCGCTCCCGTCGATCATGGCTCAGGCTTTTGCCCCCAATGGCTGCTCATTGAGTGCATCTCACATCGGTAACCGTCCCGAGATGATTGAGATGTTGGAGCTTGCTGCGAAGCAGAATGTCAAGAGCTGGGTTGAGACGATAGACATTAGCGAGAAGGGATGCAAAGAGGCTGTAACGCGTGTGTACAACGGTGACAACGTAAAGTTCCGGTTCACATTGGTTAACTACGATGCGATTTTCGGCAAGAGGTCGTAGATTTATGTAGATGCATGTGGGGTTGAAGCGATTCTTTGAAAACGGTAGTTGGTTATTTAATCGATAGACAAAAATCGCTATTTTATCTTTCACGAAGCACTATGTTCTGCGTAATTGATATGCTCGTGCTGTTACGGCTCTATTGCACTCGCCTAGATAGCTTTTCATTCACACCGGGAAACAACCACCCCTCCGCACGGACCAAAACGCGTCTTCCGCGCCCCGCCAAAAGCTTTCCATCCATCACCTTTCTAGCTCACACCTCACACGTTCCTCTCGAAACCCCCAAACCACCTCAACCACCAACTCCTCCCGCCACAATGCCATCAATCCCACTCCACACCCGCGCATCCCCGCAATCCGTCTCAGAAAACCCGCTCCCATCTCTCCTCCACACGCCCTCAGGTCTCGCGCTCGTCGAACTCCAAGGCACAATCCACTTCCCCCCACCGGCCGTCTCCGCGACCTCTTCCACCACCATTGTCGGAAAACTCGTGTTCCCGCTCTACAATCCCGATCTCGCGGATCCGAGCGACACAAAGTGGATGAAGCGCGTGTACTTCTACATCGGCGAGAACCAGAGGATGACGGGCGAATGTAAGAGGCTGGGGAGTCCGATTGCAGTGATTAGGAAGAGGGACGTGGGGGATGGTGATACGAGTGGGGATGTGGATATGGAAAGTGGACAGGGAAAGGAAGCCGGCGAGGAGTTGGAGATCGTGGAGATTGTGAGGTATAAGGTCGTCTTCTCCTTGAGGCCCGAGCCGGTCTCTGATATTGCTGCTGTGGATAAGGATGAAGGGTGAGATTTAGACAAAGATGGGACCATGAAAAAGCTGCGAGTGCTACCTGCTGGTGACACATACGAGTCTGAGCCTTTGCTTCGCGAAGTAAAACCCGATCAACGTGAGTGTTAATGCTTTAACAATGTGTTGGAATGATTACTGACAAGAAAGCAGGACTAAAGATCCATTAAAAGCATTTCAGCGTTTAGCTGTGCAAGCGTTTGGAGAAGGCATAAATGTGTCAAAGACTACAAAAGGTACGAACGAATTTGGTATGGCCGGTCACCAGAGATGCCTTGCTTCTCATTACCCACAACCCGGAATCGCATTTAGGACTCCAAGATCAGACCAATATTCGACCATTGCCTACCACATGCCAGGCGTGTCCAGTATTATTCCGCCATCCACTATTCCAAGGTTCATGACCAAGTGCCCAACCTAAATCTCAGTCGGCTACCCTCCTTGCTCTCCACTCTACCATTGATCGTACCAGTGTTCCGCACTGTCCATGTTCAAGCTCCCTGATTCATTTATCCCAACTCTCTTGTTCGAAACAAGCACGACCCGGGCACACATTGACTTGTTATTCGCCGGGGGTTCTATACATGCTCGCTTGATCACCCCCCTGCGGCTAATCTATTTACTCTGCACGGCGACTGCGGTCCGCCGGTTTATATACCAGGTCTTCTATCCGTGCTAAATTGGGGAAATTTCAACGTCACATGGATCATGGGGAGAGGGCTAGAAGCGGGTGGGCATTTTGTGATTTATTATGTATATGTGATCGTGTCATTTCTTTAACCCAGAAACACAATCTCTATCTCTCTCATCCTCTCACACATATTCCTAGTACCTCTTCTTTGCTTTAAAAACAGGAAGAGTCGGAATTGAAAGGCTAACATGCATCACTTTTCCACCGCCCTCGTGGCGCTTCTGGCAGGCACAGCATCAGCAGTTGTGCAAGACTGGCAGCAATGTACATTTTCTCCCCATCCATGATTTGATTAATCCTAAGATCCTCAGGCGGCGGCACAAACTGGAAAGGCGAAACTCAATGCTCCTCAACCGCAGGCTGCGTTGTCATAAAGTAACCCATCCCCTCCTCCTCCTTCCTCTATTCTCCACCTAACATCCATAGTGACTACTATTCCCAATGCCAGCCCGGCGCGGCACCCCAACCCCCAGCAACCCCCGAACAACCCCCCGCCGTCTCGTCCGTCCTCCCCGGAACTCCCGTCGCCACCGGAGTGCCCGCCGGTACTGGACCCGGAAAAACGCTACAGAGCGGATACTACTGGGTGCGCGCGGTAGCCGCGCCCAACTTCCACAAATACGTGCAATCCAAACCTCTTTACGCCACGGGGCCCGCCATCCTCGGGGACTACACAACGGCGGGGCAATTCCAGATCGTGGACTCGCAGCTCGTCCAACTCGTTTCCGCGCCCTCGGAACCCGCCAAGCTGCTCTACGGCATCGTGTCCGAAACCCGCATGATCAACAACCTCTCCCTGCCCGTGAGCTGGGCAGAAACGAAGAACACGTACGGCAAGTTTGCCTGGAACGGAGATGGCCTGACGTGGACGGTTGCGGGCGTCAGCAGGCCGAATGCTGCCGCCTGGTATGTGTGCTCCGGACAGCAGATGTACATCAATCTCGGGAATTACCTATATGGGACTCCGGCTGGGTGTGCGGACCAGACGATTCATTACTACAATGACAAGACTGCGAATAATAAATAGGGGGGTCCAATGGGCCATGTATATAAGCCGGTGTGGGAATGAATGCGTAGTAGCTATGGAAGTTTTTTTTTGGCCGTGATCTATTGAGGTTACCGTGATTAGTGATGCTTTGCAACTGTTGTATATTGCCTGCTTCATTGCGGTATTATGGAAAGAAAGCCCAATTCGGTGATGTCATATCATTCGTCTTCTGCTCTTATACCAAGTGTTGCGCAGCCGGTAGCACCCTGACATCCTTTTCCCTATCCTACTCACCGTCGGCTCGACGCCAGAGTGCCCCGGTCAATCGGAGCTTCCTTCTGTATGCGCAGCCCTGGACCTCAATCGTATCAATTGTTGGCCGCGTATCCATAATCCATGTAACTAATTGTAGGTAAGTGCATGTATTTGTCTTACCATAGGGCCACTTTTATTGTTGTCCGTAGTGTGATATGTGCTAGTGTTTGCATCCGCCATGGCCTGCACAGTCCATACACGCATTCTAGTCGTCATCCCATCACATTCACATTTCACCTCTCCTCTCCTCTCCTCTCCTAGTCCATTCGACACCGAGGGGTCCAGGACCCGAATCAGAAGCTCCCACATCTCCGACGTCCACTCGTCGCCGCCGATGTAAGACGGAGAGGGGGGGGGGGCAGAAAAGCGGGTATCAGAATTACGTTCCTAGCTATGGAAAAAAAAAGACATACCATTTACATATGTTCCATCCAATGTAACTACTCTTCCGTCCTTCGTATACTACCTACTTACATAGTACCCCCTTCCTTCCTCCGTCAGCCAACCAACCTACCAACCTATCCCCCCCAAATCCCCCCTCCGCCTCGATTGACCTCCCCACTCACCGCCCAGGCATCTCATACGGCGCCCCGTATCCCTGTGCTCCGCGCCCAAGTGCAGAATTCGCAGGCAACTCCTGCCGTTGGGCCCACTCGTTCCTCCCGCCATCGACCTCGTGCGGCACGCCGCCCGTCCCCGGGTTGTAATACGGATACCCCTGCGCAGACTGCTGGTAGGACTGCTGGCCGGGGTACTGGTTCGGCGCCGACTGCAGCTGCTGGCCATCTAGCTCCATGCCCCGCGTGGACACCGTGTTCGTGATCTGGCCCTCGTTGCCGACTTCGTGTCTCTGCGGGGGCACGCTGCCGGCGACTTCTCTAGGCCCGTCCGTCTCGTGCGCGTATGCAGTTCCAGTTCCGATTGGGTTCTGGCTTGGGGGCGGTTGCTGGGATCGAGGCGTGCCCGGCGGCGTGGCAACGGATATGTCGGTGGTGCTCTTCCTCCCTAGTTTGCCGCCGCCGACTTCCTTCCGCAGTACCTTGGGCGTCGTGGTCACGGCGGGTACGGCCTTTTCCTCGATGGGGCTCACATCCCCCATGTTGTGCGTCGCGTAGCCGCCCTGCTGCTGGCCTGCGTGCATGGGGATTGGTTGCTGGATTGGGGGAGGACTGAACGGCCCATTGCCGGAGTACGGTGTTGGCGCCATGTTAGGGGGCGGGGCGATACCGTAGCTGGGGGGCGGAGGGTAGTATGTTGGGGGTGGGCGGCGGCGGCGTAGGATAAGGAGCACTATGAGGATGGCGAGCAGGGCGCAGGCGGAGACACCGATTCCGATGCCGGTTTTAGCGGCAGTGCTGAGGAGCGAGGAGCCGACGTTGTTGGTGTTGGAGGAAGTGGCTGGGAGAGGGGTTAGCAAAGCGATGGAAGGATAGAGAAACTTATGTACCTGTGGGTTGAGAGGGTTGCGAGGGCTGAGATTGGGGAGGAGATGTGGGCTCTGACGGGAAAATGGACGTTGCGAGGTCTGGGGCATGTCAGGGGAGTGACTTAAAGAGACAAGAATGAATGTGAATGTGAGGGTAGATGGATGTAACGAGACGTGATGCGTCAGAAGTTTTTGTGTGTAAGGAAAAAGAAAACTCAAGATAAACCACAAACATACCACTCGAACCCGTCGGTCCAAAAACCGACCTCGTCCTCGTCCCTGTCGCCGCCGCTGTCCCTGTTACAAACGAACCCCCCGTTTCTGTCGCCACCGCATCCACCGAACTGGGCAGTGCCATACCCGGAGGGCTATAACTTCTGTCCACGCAATACTCAACTTGGATACCGGAAAGCATGGTGACGTCCGTCGCTGTATTCATATTGGCAAAAGTACAACTCGAAGACGCGCATCGCGTCATTGATGCAATTCGCAGGTCGAGGTTGCCCTTGTTGCACCAACATGCCGCTTTGTCGCAACCCTAGAGGTTGGGCTGTCAGTTGGTTTGGTCTCTGGAGGAATGAGTAAGAAGGAGGAGCATACGTTGAAGGAGACGTCATGGTCGCAAGAACGCATGCAAGGCGCCATCGCCGACCACCCAGGGTAGTCATCGAAGGGATAGTACACTCCGTCTAGACTCGGCATCTTTTCTATTCGACTTTTCGTTTGATGCCTTTCAAGAGAATTCAAGACGAGGCAAAAAAGGGTCGAACGGAGACTCCTCCCTCTGGGTCACAAGGCATGCTCACAGCTGGGTCCCCTGTGCATTTAACTCCAAGACAACGAGTCCGCCCCTCCTCCCGACTCGGTCTCAAGCGCTGTGGCCCGGACAGGGCTCTATGAATAGGGATCTCTTAGACACGAGGAAATTACCAGGGTGAGGCTGCATGACAGCTGTGCGGTTGCACAGGACAGGGGCCAATAAAACCTGCATGTACGCAAAAGTAACGATACGAGGGAAATGAAAAGTGGAGTATGTAGTATCACTCTGCTAGAACGTCTCTCTCATTTGGAAGTGAGCCAAAGGAAATAGCGGTGAATAGTCTTAGTATATCATTTCTCAAAGTCTGATCGTTCAAAATGAGAGCAAAGAGTGAATTCAAACAGTTGACCTGAAAAGAATTCGTTCACCAACCTGCACAATCGGCTTCAGAAACGTCTTCCGCATATCGATACATCTCATAGTTTACCTGCGAATAAGTCATCTTCATTACGCGCTCACAAACGCACTTCAATCTCCCCAAGATGATATGTCGGGTTTCGTAGATCATGCCCTGTATTACTGCCGATTATCCACTATTGGCCGCTTCGCATTCTTATCAGCCGTTCGGGTGATGTATACGAACACCGGCCAATGAACGAGAGTGTGGCTGCAGACAATCCGAATAAAAATCGGTATGCCGAGAGTTTCACGAAGCGGAATACGAGGAAGCAGCTGAAAGATGCTGGGCAAGCCCGAAGTTTGGCGAACCAATGGCATGGGGGCTAAGATGCTTGGTGTAGTCGTCCAGGTTCATTCTGAAGGAAATAAGCGTGACTTATTTTTGGTGTTCAAGATGTTGTGCTCCCATCCGGGATCTGTACGAATGGTCAGTACAGTACTATACTCGCAGGAGATGCAGGATGGGACGGGAGGAAATAGGTAAACGACAATGGGGTATCGCATTCTTTTATTCAAAATCAAAATCCACTTTACTCCTGCGTGAACTGAATCGAACCCAATCTATCTGGATGTACCCAATGCAAACGCCGGTGGCGCTCGTTGCTCAATGTTGATGTGGGGTCTGGTTTGCTTTTCTTCCTCATTGTGATATCCAATCCTCGAAATAGGATCGAGGCGCTATGATTGATCTTAGTAGGATCCGCAGATCTTCATCATTATCCTTTCTGAGAAGACCTGTGCACCAAACCCTTGTCTACTTTGGTTCCAAAGTCAGCATCCTCGAGAAACCTCTTCCCTCTGATCTTCTCTGGAAGATATTCTTGATTCACCTTTCCCTCTACGAAGTCTGGGTTGTATTTATACTCGGCTCCATAGCCCATTTCTTTCATCAACTTGGTGGGGGCATTGCGCAAGTGTATCGGGATTGGTAATCCAGCTATTCCGGGCTCATCTAATGCAGCCATGGCGTTTGCGAGTCCGCGGTAGGATCGTGTCGATTTGGGGGCAAAGCAGAGCGCGACGACGGTATGTGCGAGGTTGATCCGACACTCGGGCATCCCTATCTTCTCGCATGCTGCGTATGCCGCTGTCGCCAGTGGCAACATGGTGTTGTCTGCCAGCCCGACATCCTCTGATGCTACTACGATGAGCCGTCGTGCGATGTACAGAGGATCCTCTCCAGACTGCAACATGCGTGCCAAATAATACAAGGAAGCATCGGGATCGGATCCGCGAATCGATTTGTGCAAGGCGGAAATAGTATCGTAGTGCTGATCGCCGTTACGGTCATAGACGAGAGTTCTCGTGAGCTCTTTCTTGATGTCTGCGGCCGTTATAGAGGGCTTCTTGGAAAGACTCATGGCAAGATCGAGCAGGTTCAGGGCGATTCGAGCGTCACCGTCTGCGAAGGATGCGAAATATTGCAGCATTTCGGTATCCAGTAACGGTGATGTGCAGTTCTCGACTACCAGTGCGTGTTCCAGGATCTTCAACAAGTCGCTGTCGTCCAGCTTGGAAAGCGTGATGATGCGACACCGGGAGGTGAGGGCATTGATGACCTTGAACGAAGGGTTCTCGGTTGTCGCAGCAATCAATGTAACCTGCCCAGCCTCGACAGGCCCCAAGAAGACATCTTGTTGAGATTTGGAGAAGCGGTGTATCTCGTCACAAAAGATGATTGTCTTTCGCTGGGCGAGGCCCTGCAGCTCCTGCAGCGCGTCTGCAAAGAGCTTCTTCACTTCGGCCACGCCTGTGCTTGTGCTGTTGATCTCCACGAACCGGGCACCGGAAGCGTTCGCGATCAGGCGAGCGATGGTGGTCTTTCCTGTGCCCGGGCCGCCCCACAGGATCATCGAGGGTATCTTGTCCGCCTCAATCATGCCCCGCAGCAATCCATTGGGGCCCACGAGCCCCTGCTGTCCGCATACGTCGTCGAGTGAAGTCGGCCGCATCCGCTCGGGCAGAGGCGCCACCCTTTGCAGCGCGCTCAGCCTCGTCCGCTTCTGGGCGCTGGGCGATCGAGGCTCGCCGTGTGCGTGGCCATCGATGGCGTCGCCAAAGGGTCGCTTCGTGCCTGCTGGGGGAGTCTTTGGCCGGTCTGCAGGTCGCGGAGCCGCGGTCAAGGCGGGGTTGGTGGATGGGGGGCCGTTCTTAGTGCTGGAGCTGGCCGCCCGGCGGGCCGCGGGGGAGAAGAAGCTGTGCTGCTTGTGGGAGCTCCCGGGCGCGTCATTGTGGTGCAGCTCGAGGATGTGGGTCTGGCAGCCGTCGTCGATGTGCTCGTTGATGAGTCTCTGCTCGACCTGCTGGTTGCAAAGCGGACAAGCGACCATGGCGGGCGTCGAGGGCGCTGGGATGGCAGCGTTTAAGCGGTCGCGTAGACCGGCGGTCCCAGAGTCTGGGGAAGGAACGCGACCCTCGACGCGCTGCATCGTCGGCAGAAGCTCGGCACCTCCATGGCCGTGCATGCTTTGCCCAACAGGGGCATTCGATCCAGGAGTCGACAGGAACAGTGCTTTGGGACGTTGGTGCACACGCCCTGCGCGTGCCCACAGCAGACCTATCAGGAAATCCGGCTGATGACGGGATAGCGCGGGGCCTCGAGGGACCTCAGCAAGCACGCAATCTCAGAAGAATTCACTGCTTGTTCGCCCACCACTGCCTCTGGCCTCTCTTCTCGCGACCCCCCCCAGGACAGAGATGCGAAGTCTGATAACCTCAGCTTCACGCATCCGCCCTGCCTTGACATCCAGCCTCAACAGCCCCATTCCCCCCACCAGATTCCCATCCACCCCACTTCGCGCCATGTCGGCCACAACTCGACGTGAAGACCCCTTCAAGCCTGCGGCGAGGGTTGCTGGCCAGAAGCAGGATGTCTGGTCCGTCAATTCGCCCTCCAAGCCCCTCACTTCGAGCCTAACACGCCCAGGTCCATCGTCAACGAAGCCGCCGCCGCGTCCCCCGTCCAGCCCATCGTGAACATGGGCCAGGGCTTCTTTGGCTACAACCCGCCCAAGTTCGTCCTCGATGCCGCCAAATCCGCGCTCGACCAAGTCGACTGCAACCAGTACTCCCCAACCAAGGGACGCCCGCGGTTACGGAAAGCCATTGCAGACGCCTACTCGCCCTTCTTCGGGCGCACCATCAACCCCGAGACCGAGGTCACCATAACTACGGGCGCGAACGAGGGCATGCTGAGCGCCTTCATGGGCTTCCTCGAGCAGGGCGACGAGGTCATCGTGTTCGAGCCCTTCTTCGACCAGTACATCAGCAACATCGAGATGCCTGGCGGCAAGGTCGTCTACGTCCCCATGCACCCCCCGAAAGACGGCGCGACCAAGACTTCCTCGGCCGCAGAGTGGAGCATCGACTTTGACGAGCTCGAGAAAGCCATCACCCCCAAGACGCGAATGATTGTCCTCAACTCGCCGCACAACCCCATCGGAAAGGTGTTCTCCAAGGACGAGCTGCAAGCCATTGGCGACATCTGCGTCAAACACAACATCATCATTCTCTCTGACGAGGTGTACGACCGACTCTACTACGTCCCCTTCACACGAGTCGCGACGCTGTCACCCGAAATCGCAAGACTCACACTGACAGTCGGATCCGGAGGCAAGAACTTCTACGCCACGGGGTGGAGAGTAGGCTGGCTGATCGGGCCGGAGCATCTCATCAAATATGTCAGCGCGGCACACACACGCATCTGCTACAGCAGTGTCTCGCCGCTGCAAGAAGCCACGGCTATTGGCTTCGAGCAAGCCGACGCGCACAACTTCTGGGAGGAATCGAAGAAGGAAATGAAGGCCAAGATGGACAAGTTCAACGCCATCTGGGACGAGCTCGGCCTGCCCTACTCAGACCCCGAAGGCGGCTACTTTGTCCTCGTCAACATGTCCAAGGTGCGGCTACCAGACGACTACGAGTTCCCACCCCATGTCGCCGAGCGCCCGCGAGATTTCAAACTGTCATGGTTCCTAATCAAGGAGGTGGGCGTTGCAGCCATTCCACCGACCGAGTTCTTCACGCCAGGGAACGCGCACATTGTGGAGGACTGGCTGCGGTTCGCCGTCTGCAAGAACGACGACGTCCTCGAGACGGCGCAGGAACGCCTGAGAGGACTGAAGAAGTACATCAAAGAATAAATAGATGCGTAAATCGCAGACAACACAAATTTAAACTATTCTTAAAAAACATTAGAAGTCGTCACACTTGAATCCCTATTTAAAGAATAAATAGATGCGTAAATTGTAGACAACACAAATTTAAACTATTCTTAAAAACAGTAAAAGTCGTCACACTTGAATCCCTATTTAAAGAATAAATAGATGCATAGCTTGCAGACAACACAAATTCAAAAACTATTCCCAAAGACATCAGAAGTCGCCACACCCACTAACGTGCCACGCGACCGTAGTGAAAAGGCCCCAGGATGCGTGGTCCGTGTTGCCGACTCGAGCGGATCTGGCATCTGGGTCCATCTGGCAAATGCCATGGGGATTGTTGGTGGGCGTGGATGAATGCCCTCGCTGTCCGCCTAGCTTTGCCAGGCTAGGCTGTCATGCTGGTGAGGCGATTGATTCACTGGGAGGCTACAGAATATAATTAGAAGGATTCTCGATTCTCAACGCATGCGTGGTTGCGTTGATATGTTTTAAACCCTGCACTCGCAGGACGAAGGGGGTCCATCTATCTCGATTTATTATACAAAAGTCCGCCGCGCCTCGTTCTCGACCACGCCTAGAAACCAGCCCTCGGCGTCCCACGTCGTAGCCACGACCGACATGGGCGGATACGGAACGCCCCAGAGCCGGAAGATGGCCTCTGTGACCTGGAACTCCCAGTTGATGGCATTTTCGTTGGCCCGGAGCAGCATGTCCACCCGGGCCAGCATCCTCCAGCAATAGCTCAGATACTTCTTCAGCTCGTCGCTGTTGTGCGGGTGCAGAGGGTCGTCCGCGACCACCAACCTCCGCTTCGCCTTGTCGTACTCGGCCAGCTCCAGGATTTGCAGCGCGAGTTCGGCCGGGAGCCCCTTTTTCCCGAGCATGTTGATCACGAGGGGGACGTCGAGTTTGGACGGGACGTAGTGGTGCGAGCAGCGCTTGTCGACGAGCTCCGACATGGGCACGCATCCGAACTTGTCGTTCATGTCCTTGGACCGCAGTGCAGAGGTGTACATGCCCTTTTCGACACCGAAGAACTCGCGATGCGGTAACACGCCCACTCGGTCATCGTCAGGGCCCCGTGTCGTCACAGTCTGCACCAGCATCCGCTGGTAGCTGCTCGTGAGTCTGTAGTCCCAGTTTTCCAGCGTCGACTTCGCCCCCGGCATGGCGGTCCCGGGTCTTCGCACCGAAGCCAGCTTTTCGGCACGTGACGCTGGATCCCAGAGCTCGGGCTTGAGGGCAAAGACGTTGAGGCAGATGTATGCTGTGAGGAACGTGTCTTTGAGCTCCCCCCAGCCGTCGTCGCACGGATAGCTCCACACGCGGTGTAAGTTTGCGTTGGGGTGTGCCGCGAGACGGAACAGGGGCTCCATATCACCATAGAGCATGAGCGTTTTGAGCATTTCGAGCGTTTCCCGTAGAGACTCATCCGGATATGGATACGACGGCTCGTTGAGTTCTGTGATCCAGTAGCGGAGCCGGCGCTCTTCATCAAACAGACTTGGGATCTTGGTGGAGCATGCTGAAGATGTTTCGTCTCGTTTTATTGTTTTGGCGATTCGAGTCGCGGCGAGCTCGGATATGAAGAGCTCTTCTGGTTCGGGAATTGTGATGTCTGCGGGGCTGGTATACTTTTTGCGCTCTTGGGTGGAGAAATCACGGAGTACGCGGGAGAAGACTTTGGCGAAGTGCTGGAGCTGTTTGCCCTGGCCGGGCTTGAAGCACGGGTACAAGTTTGTGCGGCCGTGATATCGGGCGTTGTAATGCACGAATTTGAAGTTGTCGGCAAGTAGGGTCCAGGGCAGATTGTGTGCTTGGTGCGCCATGGGACGGAAGGAAAGGTTCTGCTGGCAGACACGACAAGGCTTAATAGGACAGAGTGGATCGTGTTGAAGTTGCTTCACTTTCCTGCTGGTTGCTGGGATGGTTCAATGGCACACAGAGGTATGAAGCTACTTGGAAGAGTCGATGTTCTGTGACGATGGCTTATCAGCCGTTACGGTTCTCGGTTCCGAAGTTGTAGCTGGCAACATGCGGTGAGTGACGATGAGACGGGATGCCTCTGAGAGCTGAGACAAGCTTTGACTCGTGCGGATTGTTCGTGAAGAAGCTGAATATTCCGGGGTGCACAGCTTTACCAGACTTCGAACCTGCCATTATAGATGGATAGCTTGCCTTTCACTGCAGGTGAGTAACTCGTCTCTCATTCAAAGTGAAGGTGGAACCGAACGTGGACCGTGGTTGCAATTTCTCTCTCATTTCCCAGCCGAACGCTGAGTGGTTCGCCTATGCACAGCAAACCTGGCCGTGCCCCGTCACATGACTTAGCGCGGCCCACTTCTGCCTGGCTCTGACAGAGGTATATAAGGCCGCCTCCCCCTCGACAACTCCGACTTTTCTTCTTCATCCCAGTGCACGTAAGCGATTCCCACCCCTTCGTTTTACAAGCACAGCAGCTAATACTCCTCCAGGGGCGTTACGCTTACCAGTGAAGATTCGTCTGAGGTAGCGTTTTTGCTAGTTGAAAACTACAACTATGACTGCTTCTGTTGGTCTTCGGATCGGCAGGGAATTTTTGCCATACCAATGAGTTTACCTCATCTTGTCTTTTCATCTGTCCTTGCAGCTTGCTGTGGGCTTGAGGAAGAGTTTTATCACACACATTACTGAGACAGGAAACAACGACGCAACCCAGGCCACGCCTGCGTCGTCGCCTGTCTCTTCTCTTTGTCACGCTGTGGGTACGTGGCCTTGATGGCGCACCCTTCGCGGATCAATGGATGCCGCACAAACACATCCCAGGCTCGCGTCCCGCCATCAGATTATCCTGCAGAAAGATGAACTAACAATAAAGGAGCTGGCCCTGCTCTCATCGTCGTAGCCTCCCATCGACAAACTCGGCATGAGACCGCGAGGACGCGTAAACAGGCCAGCGATACTCTCAGCGTGGTGACACGACAACCGAGGAGGGGCTCTCTCATCATACCCCGGTCATCACACCCGACGCGCTTCTTCTGCTCTCGCAGAAGAATAAAACATCCCAGCTGTCTTACTTCATCAAGGCAGAGCCTGCTCACACGTCAACACGGGGTTTCCAGGCCATATTATCTATGCTCGCTCTGTGGCATCGGCCACGACACGTCTCCCTCCACCCGTGACTCTACTCTTGCCCAATCTATTGTCTCATTGCGAGATGCGCGACAATAGTCCGCCTTTGCGCATTATTCCATCATTCAATTACCCTAACACCAGAAATCGATCCGCCCTGCCCATGTATTTCAGGTCTCACGCTGCAACGCCTCGCCAAATCCCTTTCCAAGCAAACCCAACTAACAAACACCACCTCGAACAAATCTTCTCTGGGAGGATGGATATGTTGAGCTCAACGTCTACACCGTGACATGGGTAGCCTGGACCGCCTCGGCTCGCAGCCTGGCCCAGAGTGCGATATCCAAACATCTTCTGTAATTATAGCGTCCCCGAATTAGAGTCCCGTCCCATATCCCCGCTCCTCTATCACCTACCGCCTTGCGCAGGAGCCGCACAGCATAATCCTCGATGATCCTCACGCGTCATCTGGCCCTAGTCTTCACTCCACAATCCCAGAAATCCCGTATCCGCATGCGCCGCGCCTCGCTCACGACTCTAGGCACCTAGTCACGTGCCCCGCCACCACCGCTCCGCCTGAACCCTACGCATGACCAAAAAACACGTGCTGCAACGCCAGGCAGTAACGCCCCTCCCTCCCCGTATCTATAAAAGACCGCGGTCGCCTCGTCTCCAAATCGCCCTCGCCATCTACGTGCAAGCGCATCGGCTGCAGCAATGAGGGGGTATCCCCGCCCAGCTCTTTGCCCTTGGAAAATTACGACGTTTGAAAACTGCGGCGTTTGACTGCTGCTGTTGGTCTCCACGGGGACCGGCAGGGAACCGCCGAAGCCGCTGGAGATGCAGAGTTGCGTTTCGTTGGTGGCACTGTGGGGTCGAGGGAGGGGGGTTTGGCTCGGGCGGTGGGATGGGGGTGGGTCGGTTGTCCTAGGGGTGGGTGCATGATGGCTGAGTAGGGCCACGAAGCTTGTGGTTGGTAGTCATCACCGTTTCTCCTCTCCTTGCATGTCTCTAGCAGGTGTTGGGGAATGTATCTCCGAGTCCGACTTGCTCCAGGGCAGATTAAAAAATATTGGAATCGAGGGCTGTTGCCTGCGTAGTGTATTCTGGTCTATTATCGTGACGTGATTGTTTGCGTTAATATCGAGTGAGTTGTTGTACCTGAAGCAAGGTTGGACGAGACATTGGCCGTTGAGTAAGGTGGAATGAGCTGTGCTCTTCATGCTTGTGGGGTGCGACGCATTCACGCTCCCCAATGTACTCTGTATATGTTCTATTCATTTCGTACCAGAAGCTATACTATGCAGTGCTCCCGCATGTCGAATGTTCACCACACATCCATCCTCCACTCTCCTTTCCCAACGCGACAACCCTCCAAGGTCTCACAACCCCATCTCACTCCTCTCCTTCGTCCTCCTCATCGTTCGATTTTCCCTGTAGGCATAGAAATCACACCTAGGATTCTTCATCATCCTCTACAGTCATAGCAATAGCGCGACTGCATACATAGCGGCCTGGCCGGCGATGACTGTGAACGTAGCTCTACAACGCCACCCAAGGACTACAATGGTGCTAAACTTGATGTGCTTTTAAATTACACGTCTACATCCAGGGGATCTAGACTGCATTGATGGCAGCAAATCCGCATCCCGAAGAGATGGCTACTCCAGGTACCTGGGAGCCGTATTACCCCATCAATCACTTTGCCACGTCGTTGCATCAATACAGGCTTGCTCAAGCCATGAGAGGAGATCTGCAGACATCGAAATGCTTCTCGAGCCCGCGCCTATGACACTCATCGAGGACTTGCACGCTCCGCTCCGCTGATTAGTAAGTATATCCTCACGTTCCGAATCCTGCATGGGTCAAACATCCAAGTTGAGACGGCCCTCTATGGGGAATGTGCAAGCCGAGATGCAACGGGGTTTTCTCCGAGTGTTTCTGAAGGGGAACGATGGACTGCGGAGACAGTATGGATTCTTGGGCTTACAGCGTCTTGTCCGCGTCGAAGAGAGTAATTTCGCTAAGGCTTCGATTACGATGGAAAAGGAGTGGCACGGCAGACAGTCGGGAAGAGACGCAGGGGAGACGGAATGTGAGAAGTCTAGAGTATCGACGCGGTTTATTGGTGGTGCTGGCTATGGTCACTCATCCGCGGTGAATATATCATAGCCGAATGTGAAATCTGGCGAGCAACTCTTGCCGGAACCTTTGCCCTACGCCTATTCTTTCGCGTGAATTGGCGCATAAGCATTCTCGCTATGCAACTGATTAGCAGCCAGTTACAATCGACTCTGGGTCGCGAGGGCGTTGGCCACGACTGCTGTACTCTGCAGAAGCACTTTCTTACCGATGAACTGCAGCAAGACCCTAAAGAGGCAGTCAATACATCGATCATTACCAACAGGGCTGAATGCCTCCACGCCTGTGAAACTCTGGCGTTCTCCAGACCACGATCAAAGACTCGCAGCGGTATTGCTTCTTCGCTCGATCAGCCGCCTTGGCCTCGTGTAACCTTTCACGACCTTCCACTTACGTGATGTGTGGCCGTCAAGCGACCTGTAGCTAGGCCCGGGCATCTGCGGCGAGGAACCAGGAACTGCCAAATGCACGCGATGTGGGACCCCAGAAATTTGACATGGCCGGACGACTTCGTGAAAGTGGTTGACTTGATGATCCATGTCGATTGTGATAACCGCTGGTCCAATCGGAGACGGCGTCGGAGAAGTTGAGATACGAGCTAGCAAAAGTCAGATCTTAGCTGCGCTGCTCCGATCGGGGAAGCGAGGACGAGGAGGAACGGCACGGCGGGAGTTTTTCATGTGGCGGGATGGGGAGATTTGATGAGGTTTGATGGGACGTGAGATGGTGGGTGCTGGGTCTGTGCCCGTCTATGGAGGCTTGCAGAGAGAAATTATGAGGCGGGATACGGGGAGAATACTGCAAGGCACATGATGATGTGGGGGTATCTACTGCCTCCCTACCTACCTATAGGGGTGTGGTAGAAGAGCGCATGAAATGCAAGCGACTCATACTCTCCCGTAGTATAGCATTTGGTGTGTTTGTGATGTCCAAAGTTAATTTTGGCAGCGAAGAGGTGAACTCTGCTGGGCTAAAGGGTAACAGCGCACCGGTTGCAGCTAGAAGGCAAACTCTGTTCTGTCTGTTTCCTTGACAGCGGGTGTTCTACGCGCGTGTTTCCTTCCGGTGCCACAGACGTCAAGATTGTGTGATAAGAAAAGCCCCAGATGCCTGGACGAATGCAGTGCCCCTAAGACGTCGTGTCGAGAGGAAATAAAATGCGTCAATGCCCTTTCATTGGCGGGACTGGCCTCTGCCCGAGAGCTGGAGATGCCGAACATTGGCGTTCGTGGACCTGTTTGCGATAGGCGTTCACAGGAGAATTGTTTCGTCTTGGCTCTCGACCTCGGTCGATCGACGATAGGTCACTGCCACGCATTCTAGCGCTCTCCCTCGCTCGAGAGCAGCGTCGACTCGCAGGACCAGTGGCGGACAGGCAGGAAACGGCGTCGGAGCGGAGAGAGGGGAGTTTACGCTGTCGATCGCTAGCGGTGCTGGAAGGTTTGCGAACCTTGGCCGCGGGACTGCAGCTTGGCCTGGGTCCTCGCGCTGTCATTGGCCCGATGCAGCCTGCACTGAAAATCACAAAATGCCATGCACGCCGTGCTGAGTGGCTGTCTGAAAGTGCGTCATCCCGCTCGACGTCGTCGTCGTCGTCCTCAAGTCGTCCCATTCCAGGTCGACCAAATGTGTCTTCCGTCTCACAAGGGCGCCTTACGTCGAGACGGGGACGGGATGGAGAGATGCTGGGGAAGATGGAGCATGTACCGCGCAATTAGGTGCCCGAGAAGGACGCCATGTTGGCGGGCAAGCCATAGCCCCAAGCCCACGAACTACCCTCCAACCCACGGATAGACCACTCCCAGGCCGCAGGAGGCATGGATGCTGGGATCGACAAGCCGCTTGCCAGATTGCCGACGCCACTTGCTGGACCTCAGCTCGGCACCAAACACCTCGAGTCCGCGCCGACGTCGAGCCTTCTGGTTGCCAAACGCATGGCCGCCTGTTCGGTCGCGTAGCTGGCGCTGAGGAGCGGGGCGCGCCTGCTTTGGACGGCGACGTGGAGGCCGTGGACGTGGAAGCTGCGTCGCGACGTCGCGGCGTCGTAGCCATGTGCATCCACGGCCGTCGAGCGTCGAGTCCCATGCTCCACCCCAGCGAGGGCAGGTGCATACCTTGCACCCTCATCATACACCCCCCTGTGATTATCCCGTCCTCGGCATCAGGTACAATACGGAGGCGTCCATGTGTATGCTCCTCGCGCAGCCCTCGAGAGCACATAAATCCAGTGGGGCCACGCTTCACGCCGTCCACCGCCAGCTCTCTCTTTTCTCTCCAGCTCCACTTCTGGCACTAGCAGCACCTTCTACATACAAGTGCAATACACCCCTCCGTCTACCCGCGTGGCTTCAGCGGCCCAGTTACTCTAGCTCGCTGTTGCGCCCTGCACCGTGCACCGTTCACTGTTCACTGCGAGCATATATCCCCCCCTCGACACTTCACCCTCACTCTCACTCACCCTCACCCGCCCTAGCAGTCACTCTTTCCTCCTCTGACAGTGGCCACGCCGTCGTAACGCGAGGCTGTGACTTCTAGTTCCCATCTCCCCAATCTTCTCCACCCTGCTCCTCTTCCATCCCACGCAGACTCACACCCCACCGCTCTCAAGATGGTATATCCTCTCAACTACCGTCGCCCCGCGCGGGTCTCCCACGTATCTTCCCGCGAGTCCATGACTGGCGCCGAGAAGCAAAAGTCCATCAGCGAGTCTATTACGTCTGGCAGCAGTGGCATGTCTCACGGCATTCCCGAAGCTCTCTCGTTTGACCGCATCATCGCCGGCGGCGTCTGTCCTGTAAGTGCTCCTGCCATCCCAATTCGACCGTACCACCGCCTACTTTCCCTATACCCCTGCCGCACGTGGCCTCGTATTTCCTCGTGGACTATGTGACGCAGACTAACGCTGTGACACACTAGCCATGCACAGTGCGAGACTTCATGAACTACCTCAAGTACATCGAGCTGGCTGCCGAGAACCTCCAATTCTTCCTCTGGTACCGCGATTACACCAACCGTTTCAACGAGCTCCCCGAGAGGGACCAGGTTCTCTCTCAGCCATGGACAAAGGAGAATTCTGAGCCCGAAACGCAGCCTCGCTCCAAAAAGTTCGATCTCGAGGCCGCTGCCGTTCTCAAGGGCACCGAGTTCGCCACTGAATCCGGCGCCCGAGTTGCAGACCCCGAGAAGAACAACCCCTTCTTCACCCCTCCTCGCACCCCTACCAGTGAGATGAAGCGGGAGGGAGGGGAGTCTATCGACTCATACGAGGGGAGCCTGACGTTCGGGAGTAAAAATAACCACAATGACCGTGCTACTGGTGCGTTCCAGAGCGCGGGGCTCAAGTGGAAGCCTTGTGAGTTACACTGACATTTCGTGTTTCTATAGGAATCGATCGCTCATTGTCGACAGTATCCGTCCAGCCATATCGTGAGGAGATCAGCCGAATCATATCTATTTACATTGCCGACGGGGGAGCTCGCCAGCTAAACCTTTCGTCCAAGGAACGCAACGCTCTGCTCCATGCTCTTCAGAACACGACCCATCCATCTGCCTTCCGCGACGTCGTCACCACAGTAGAGTGGTCTCTCCGCTGCCAAGCCCACCCCAACTTCATTCGCTGGACCATCTGCAACGGCAACCGTCCTCGTGTCATCTTTGCCCGCGGTCTTGGCATCGGTGGTATCGTCGGCGGCTTCATCGCTGCAATAGTCATTACCCTCAGCAGTGCCAGTCGTGCTTGGCGCGTGCTGTCCATCATCGGTTTCCTGATTGGTATCTCTACGCTGATCGCCGCCTGGAAGGGCATGTGCGTCGTCCTTCATGGAATGCACCATCGCCACCTGCGACCGTGGGAACTGTTCACGTCTGACGACGAATCTGACGGCTACGACTTGAAGGGAGAATCGCAGGATAGCCTCAGCTCAAGCAACAGCTACGAGGACGAGCCATGGGTTGCCAAGTATGAGAAGCGCAACGTCGTCCGCAAGATTTTCGATCGCGAGGTCTGGATCAAGGAGCCCGCCCTTCGCCAGATCCAGGATACTATTTTCTTGCAGGCAATCTTCGGTGCCTTGGTCCTTTCCATCATCATCGTTGGTATCTTCTGCGCCTTCCCTAAGGGGAATTACTTCTAAGCGACATATCGATCTTCGTCCGATATGATGATGCGTCACCACTAGCCTCCGATCATTTCAACTGTCCTTTGCTTTGCGGTATACCCCCTCAGGTCCTTCGGGACACATAATGCCCCCATCTCTTTCCTATTATCGGGTTCTTAACGGGTGCAATCGGAGCAACATGGGGATATTGGCGCATGGATAACCGCTAATATATATGTTCTCTCAAAAGGAAGCGAACGTCATCTCCATAATATTTATTAGGATCTTGCACCAAAGCAGGAACGGGACAGGGAGGACAATGTTTCGATCGGATACATCCAGTAGCTAGGATTTCGTTTAAATGGAAAATTGCCTTCGTCAACTCAATACTGCGCTTACTAGAGGCCAGCTCAGTAGTGATTTTCTCCCTCGCCCGAGTTGTATTAATTTAGGACTAAGGCTGCAAAGCTCTACTGCGAGCCTACGACTTCCAACAAGCTCGTCAACATCAAGAAAGCTGTTGATTCTGAAGCCGTGTTCTGGAATCCTCAGGCGATCAGGTATGCTGGTTTGGAGGACTAAACTAAAAGAACCCAGCTCTCGCTATCGTATCAGGGTAGCTAGGCCGGTACAGAGGGAGGGCAGTAGAAGAAGGTAGGCGGTATGAAGTTCTCTCGGAGCTTTCCTAATATACATTGGCACTGCCACGAGGCCCTTTGTCTTAGGTTAGTGAAGCATCTAGCAGGATCTCCTATTCTGATGTACTGCATGACAGAGACTGGGCATTTGATCCGGGTAAAAGGATACTCGCGCCAAGCAACGTACAACACCGAGAGAAGTCGGTGATGGTTATATAGCAGGACTAATGTGGTTAGCACGTCCTTTTAAGCGAGTCGATATAACACGGCTGACCACCCCCAATTCATCACCAGGAACAACGACGCTACTGGCAGTCCACAGTTCGAACCGCAAAGATGGATTCCAGCACCGTCAGTCGCGCTCGCTCGGAGACAGATAGCCATTCTAGGCAGGCGAAGAATCCTAGCTCGGAAAAGATCAATTAACGGAAAACAACGTCATTTCGTACTATGCAGTTCGTACAACGAAGCGACTACGGACGCGCGGCCGCAAACTTTACAGACATGGGATATGGATTATGGCCATCACCAATATATAAATGTTTAGTTTGTGCTCTTGTGGGGGAGTACCTCGGTCTGTCTATTCGTTACGATGCGGTTCCAACTCTCCTTCCTAGTGTTCGTGGGCGCCGCAACAGCCATCACCCTGAACGATATCTGCACATCAACTTACGCCCAACTGGCGTTACCAGCTCCTGGATTCTATCAGGGGATAACGATCGACTCGGACTCGGTTGTCACGACCTTGGCATCGAACTACTCCGTGAAGGACAACACATTCTTCCCTAATGCAGCAATTTCTTACTGTAACGTCACCTTCGCCTATACACATGACGGCCGCAACGATGTTGTGCATGTAGCCTACTTTGTCCCGGATCCATCGACGTTCACGAACAGGTTCCTTGCGACGGGAGGTGGCGGTCTGGCCATCAACAGCGGCCTCAACACCGTCTCAGGCGGAGTTAGTATTGGCGCTGTCAGCGGTTTGACCGACGGTGGCTTCGGGAGCTTCAATACGCAGGAAGACGTTCATTTCCTTCTCGCCAATGGATCAGTTAATTGGGAAAATGCATACATGTTCGGGTACCAGGCCATCCACGAAATGACTGTTCTCGGTAAAGAGTTCGCGAGGAACGTGATGGGGATGCAGAATGCGACCAAGCTGTATGCGTACTATCAGGGATGTTCCGAAGGAGGTCGTGAAGGTTGGAGCCAAGTACAGCGGTTCGAAGAGTTGGATGGAGCGAGCATAGGGGCGCCAGCGTTCAGGTACGCGCATCAACAAATCCAACACCTGTACTCCAACGTTGTGGAGAAGACACTGGACTACTTTCCTCCTCCATGCGAACTCACGGCCATCGTCAATGCCACCATCGCATTCTGCGATCCACTAGATGGGAAGACGGACGGCGTCGTATCGCGCACCGATCTCTGCAAGTTGCGCTTCAACATCAATTCGACCATTGGGACGCCGTACTACTGTGCTGCTTCCGCAGGAGGTGGAGGCTTTGGCCCACCAGGATCAGGTCAACCAACACCAGTTCAGAACGGCACGGTCTCCGCCAAAGCAGTGGCTGTAGCGCAAACCATCATTGACGGCCTTCATGACCTCCAAGGTCGCCGGGCATACGTGTCCTATCAACCTTCCGCGACCTTCGCCGACGCGCAGACAAAGTACAACAACGCGACTGGCAAATGGGAGCTCAGCATAAGCGGCTTGGGCGGAGAATTCGTGACGCGGTACATCCAGCTTCAGAACACTTCGACACTTGCCAGCCTTGAGGGCGTGACATACGACACGCTGCGAGACTGGATATACGATCTGTGGCAGATGTACGAAGACTCCTTCCAAACAACGTGGCCAGACCTCACGAAATTCCAAGCAGCCGGCGGGAAGGTGCTGCACTTCCACGGCGAATCCGACAACTCCATTCCGGCAGCGAGTAGCGCGCGATATTGGGAGTCGGTACGCTCAGTCATGTATCCAGCTCTCGACTACAACACCTCCACTACCAAGCTACAAGACTTCTATCGCTTCTTCCTCGTCCCAGGGGCGGGCCACTGCGGCGCAAATGCAGGCCAGCCGAATGGCGCCTGGCCGCAAACGAGCATGACGCAATTGATCGACTGGGTTGAGAAGGGCGTGGCTCCGGATACGCTCAACGCGACCGTGGCTCTGGGCGCGAACAAGGGACAGAACCAGCAGATCTGCATGTTCCCCCTCAGGCCACTCTACACCGGAAATGGGACCGAGCAGCAGTGTGTGTATGACCAAGAGAGTATCGATACTTGGCATTACGATCTCAATTCGTGGAAGATGCCCGTGTACTAGAAGGTGGGGCTGAGGGAATGCATTTGCGGAAGAGACTTATACACGAGTGCGTATTTCGTCTTCGCCAGACCAACACGCCTCGCGGTTGGCGAAATTCGGCCCACTTGCAAGGGGTCCTCGAGGAACTTGATGTTCGTGCTTTGCTCTCTTGCGGACGGAAGTGCCATGTTGAGGGTAGAGATGTGGTAGATTTTGCAACGGGGGTTTCTCACATGTTGTATATAGATATATACATGCTGTTTCCCTGGTTCGCTTTGACCCCCTTCCATGGCGCCAATAAAATCCACTTCTTCTTCTTCTCTCTTTCTCTACATCTAACCGCAGTAAGGCTTCCCCATGTTACCCTTCGCCATCCCCTGAATTTCATCCCACCCTCCGAGCAAAAAGGGAAGATTGAAGCATCCATCGACGCAACCACGAACTTGGACCTAAACGAAGAGAGCAGTTGAGTCCGATATTGAAGAAGTGGGCCCTCTTTGTTCTTTTTGCCGTTGCGGCGTAGAAGCGGCCGAGGTGCAGCTGCGACGTTCGATTTTCTGGAGTAAGAAAGACGGATTCGGATTTTTATATTCTCTGGCAACCCCGTAACCAAGGCTTTGCTTTGTAAGAGCGAATTGTCGAGGTAGATTTGAAAAACGGTGGATGTCATACAACTTGTATAGAGAACTTGTATTAAGTAGATATGGAAAGAGGTCAATATATCTTATTTGAAAAGCTATTTTGTTTGTACTATAGTTGATAAAAACGTCGTGGTGGTACTTGACATATTCTTGAACTCAATCTTGGTTTAATTTCATGCAACATCTATAACTCAATCTAGGTGTTGATTTCAAGGAGTGATTAACAACAAAATCTTCCGAATTCGCACCGCTCTCCTTGTGAAACTCTACTTTTAGGATTGATCTCCAGAAAGAAAGAGAGATGCAACTGTTTAGACCAACTGATGGGGAAGCACTACCACCCCGCACCAAGCCTTGGCACCAACACGCCCCACCACACGTCTGCAGACCTCAAACCCTACGTCACCGCTCGCTCACATTTATCCATTCGTACATAAACTAACATGTCATCTACCAACGACTCCTCCTCTCCTCCTCCCATTCATTCCCTCATCGACGATTACTACAAGAAAAAGCCCAATTTCACGCAGTACATCAGAGACCCTTCTCCTGCTTCCAAGGAAGAGAAAGACACACCCTCAACTGCCGAGCCTCAAAGCACAGAGGAGCTCATCAAGCAGCGCCGAGAGAACTTGAAAGTAAGGAAGACGAAGGAAGAAGTACAACGAGAGTTCTACTTCGGCATCTCAAGCGAAGACGCAAGAGCGAGACGATCCGCCCAAGAAAAGAAAGAAAGCAAAGAAACGACAATGCCGGTTCACCCCAAGGAAGAGGAGACTACGGGCGGAAGTATGTACCCCCCTCACATCTACCCTCGTTCACGATCTTGTCCGGGCTTGTCCAATGGTGTCGGTGTTTACATGATCAAGTGCTAATGATCATCTTGGGAATAGACATCACCGACCAGGTTGCAAAGGAGTCTGACCACTCTACCGCTTCGGACCACCCTATTCACGATGAAGCTGCGCACGCTCAGCAGGCACACAAGGGGAATCCTGTATGTTGAGTCCTGCCTCGCACGCACCTGCCAAACACACACACACACACACGAGGTTCCTATAGAGATAAAGCTAACACAATTGCTCCACCAGGGCCCCGTCAGCGTCGCCGACATCGGAAAGCCAGCCTCCAAGGAGGAACTGAAGAAGCGGGCCGAGGAGCTGAACAAATAGATGGAACGAACTACACCATCAAAGACGGCCATGTACCACCAGGATCTTTCTTCCGTCGAGTCGGGATATGCATAGGGAATATGGGCTACAACTGCATCTGGCGGATGATGAATCATGATGATGACACACACACTCTCTCTCACTCTCTTCCTCACTTAGTGTATACTATTTCGGGACATGGAAATACGATTGTCAATGGACTATCTATCTCTTGAGGTACTACGTGGTTACCTCACTTGCTCATTCTGCATTTGTGTTTGCTCGTGGTGTCGTTTTGACGTGCACGTAATCTGAGTCCCTGTCCTTCGGGGCCCAGCACGTTGGGAGCATTTGAAAAGAGGGAGTTTTCCGATGTGATACGAGGTTGTTTGCCGTATTATTTTTGTCAGATTGAGGCGTCATGAAAGCGAGTATCCTGCGTGCAGAACAGCAAGAGACAAAGGGCAGACAAAACTATGATCGGGCTGAGGGGGTTAAAAACAGAATGAGAAGCGAGGAGGGCGTCTGGCATAGCACGTCACAGAAAGGCATATGGCCTACAAATTTCAGCTAGGATTTATTCAATATCGAGATCCCACTGGGAGAAGTGCTGTCTTTTGGCAATCTGGGGACATCTACACACACACACACACATCATGTGTTGGAAAGGGCGAAAAGGGGCAATTCCAAACGTGAGCTGAGCAGTACGTCCCAGCCAACGCGCAGCACATACCAACGCCTTTGCCCGTACCAATTTCCAAACTTTCCGCCCTCTTCCTCCTTTTCCCGGCCTACGAAGAACTAGAGCCGCATCCGTCCTCTCCTTCTTGTCGACCCCCATACCGAACACTTGAGGCCTCGCCCGCCCTATACGCCCTCAGCTCGACGTCGAGGTCTGGCCCCACGATCTCCCTCAACCTAGGCAACACATGCTTCCACAAGACCCTCCTATTCGGCTGCCGCACGGCCACAACCAGCGTCGGCGTGCACTCGCGCCTCTTCCTGCTCAGGCCCCGGTAGTAGACATGCGCGGTGGCGCCGTGCTCCCCGCTCGCGACCAGCACCGCATTAGCGCCTTCGATCCTGCATCCGACGGTGCGCGCGATGGCGGCGTCGGACGCGAGAACCGGGTGCGTGTACAGGCCGTGGAAGGCGCGCGCGTCGATGAGCTCGATGTGCAAGGGCAGGGACGAGGTCTGGATGTAGGACCGCAGGGCGAGCAGGGCGGCTAGCGCTTCTGCAGACTCGTTGATGTTGTTGGCGGGGCGGTCGGGGGTTGGGGTGACGAGGACGCAGAGCGTGAGGATGGAGGTGGGGGTGTGCACGCCGGGGTTTGCGCGGTGGGCGACTTCGAGCTTTTGCACGCTGAGCTTGTACGTCTGGAGGATGCTGTGGAATTTGGCGGTGTGCGAGCTGGATGGGGAGAGGTCCTTGGGGATGTTTTCGTAGGTGGTTAGAATTGGGTGGATCGGGAGGAGTGGCCAGCCGAGGCGGTAGGGGAGCCGGTTGTCGATGTCATCGGGGAGGGTGAGGTCGGAGGGGCTGTCTCTGGTCGGGTCTGAGGGCGCCGTGCTCGTGGAGGCGAGGGTCGGCGAAGATGGGGGGTCGGAGGGCTTGACGATGGGGTCGAAGGATGGGGTAGAATGTGAGGACGACTTTTCCTTGTCGTTGGAGAGGTTTTTTCCGTTCTTGCTGTCGGGGATGTGTCCGGTTGTAACAACACCTGCAGTATCTGTTCCCATCTTAGCTCCATCTACATGTCAATACCAGGCTCCAAAACAAGCACACCTATCACCAACTCGTCACCACTGCCATGACCACCCTCAGCCTTCTGCACCTTCTTTTCTCCCTCCGAAAACTTATCCCACAGCACCAGACGCACAAGTTCATACTCCAGTCTCTCCTGGTCCGTCTCAGGCGTCTTCAGAGCGGCCACACACCGTTGGAATACCTCTTCATTCTCCAGGTGCTCTAAGCTCTGTAGGCCAGCGACGACGTCATCTCCGAGGCCTGTCAATCCCTCTATGAAGTCTTCTGCTTCTTGAAAGGATAAGTGCTTGCCGCGGTCATGCGAGGTCTCTGAGTTGCGATGGGGGGACATTATTGCCGTGATTGGGTGTGCGGTGAGCAAGTCAAAGTCAAGAGTAGGACGAAGTGAGAGCTTTTGTGTGGACGTGGGGTCGGTCGGTCGATCGGTCGATCGCTATGCAACGGGCAAACGCGTTAGGTAAACAAACGCTGAGTGAAGTGAAAGGCACACAAGAGTAACGCGCGAGAAGGAAACTTTACAACAACTAAAATAGCTTTTGTAAGATGAGAGAAATTTGATGAGAGACGAGTCCTTTAGTGTAGTTAGGCCTTCGTTTTGAATATGAGTCGGCCTCGTTCATCGTAGCGAGGTGTAGACTTTTCCATACACATACTCGTTGAGTTTGTTTGCTACAGCCTCGCCCCCCTCACTTGTACGACGAGAGGATCAAATACGAGAGGAAGATGTGACGTAGGAAACATTTTGATTACAATCGATAAAATCCACGGAATAGAAACTAGACGCTTCAAAGTGATTATGTGCGATACATTGTGGGTCATTAAGATGGTATATGCGTGACCTCGTGATGCCCAGTGTTGAGTACGGAACGCCGTCTAAACCTGATGCACCGTAACCCGAAACTCCTATTTACAACACCTTGTCTTTAGTACCCAAAACTTTCCGTATGAAGGTATATGCCCTGCGCTCCAGTTCCCTTATGCACCGCTCGCTCATCGCTTAGGGCACAAACATCGTGCTTGACGTCTGCAATAAGGCCTCGGGGCCCACACACGACGACTGCCGACTCTCCAAGTGCTTGTTCCAGTGACCTGCGAATGATCTCGCGCGGATTGGGTCGGCCTGAGAAAACCGATATTGAAGAATGTAGAAGTGGCTTCTCTCTCGAGTTGGATGACGGCGCAGACGATATGTGTGAAGTACGGCGAGTAGAAGGATCATCTGCTTTGTTTACGCCGCAACAACAAGGAGCGGATATGGTGTCTAGAGATAAGGTCTCGTCGACTGTGGTCTTGCAACAACAGGCTTGGTCCACCCCACATGCATCCTGATTTGAGTTTTGGGTCTGGGCATTGGTTGCCGCAAGTTCCCTGACTTCGTCTTTCGAATCATCTTCTTTCTTCTTTTCGTCTAGGGACGGCGATCGACTTCGATATTCGACAGCCCCATGCTTGGGGTCTTTAGATATCTTCGGTATTGCGTTCGGATCCGGAGCCGCGATGTTGGAAAATAATGACCTGTGCTCTTCTGTGAAAGATTCGTCGCAAGTGACGTACACTGTGAGTTCGAGTTTGATTTGCTTTAAGCTGTCCTGTAGAGTCTGGAAGTCTGAGCTGACGGCTGCGAGTTGTTCTGAAAACCATGCGAGTTGACTCCGACTCCTGACAACCCACACAAAACGGATGTGACGAGTGACAGCTCCAATTTGAGGTCTGAATAGCGAAGCGGTGTGTCGCTCAGCGCTCGCGTTTTCTTTCCAGCCTTGAATGATGTCCCGAAGCAATGGAATGGCAAAAGTAGCGCCGGTGCTACCCGCAAGTAAAACAACGCTATCAAACTGGCGCAACGGTCTTATACATCCATATGGACCTTCGATCGCGACGGTTTTAGTGCATGATCTCGCCGAGGTTGCGGGGAGTCCGTGTGTTTTCTCGGCATGTCTGAAGAAGCGTTTGGTCCCTCCGGTTTCAGCTTTGACCAGGAATTCCATTTTGCCATCCTCTGGAATCGATGCGATCGTGAAAGGATGGCTTTGCAATGGGACGATCGAATGGCATGATAGGAACACATGCTGACCTGGCGTCCAACTGATTGGAGGAGTCTGTATCACAATTCGGGTTGTCTTGTTTGAGAGAGGCGTGAATTCAGCTTTGCAGGCCCAGAGACCAGACATATGACCCGCTTTCCTCTGCTTCGGATGGAAAAAGGAGATGTTTGCGTACAAAACGCGCAGGAGTCGTACGAAGCGGTCGAAGAAGAAAAGTGCTACCGATGCCCAGATATAAATGTGAACCTCCTGTGGGGTGTGGATGTATACGAAACCGATTAAGACGGCAAAGGAAACGAGATGCTGCAGAACAAAAATTTCGTAGGCCCAGCCCCGGATAGGCGTCATGGAACTAAAGACAATCCATACGAGCATGGCCCATGCAACCACACCCTTCCAGACGAGTGTATTCTCTTTCAACTGGACTCCAATGTAATCGTATGGCGCCCAGTCGGCGAAGAAGTACCCCATGTGGATGGTCGCAGTGAAAAGGAGACATCTGGCACACCATCGGTGGAGCCAGTTGATGCGTTCATAACTGACGCCAGTCAGATGTCCAATGATGTTGTTCTTCCCCGCGAGCAGGAAGATGAGTGGCAGCTGGGTGACGGCCACGAACCCACAGCGGTACCCGATATCTTCTCTTGACCACCTGTCGCTCAGATCGAAACCGTAGAAGCAAAGCACGATGATGACGACTATGTTTCCCGTTATCAAACTGGCGCGGCCAACCGTTGGCAGTGATACAATGCGGCCCTTGGCTGTGATGCGGACGGAGAAGTGGGATGTTTCCCGCACTATGGCAAAAAGGGTTGCAATTCCCACGAGAAATGGCGATTTGGGCTTCGCGGGCTTCAACAACCCCGCCCTGGCGGCGGATAATCTGAGGCCAGATCAGCTGATATCCACGAATTCAAGCTACTGACACCAACCTTTGTCTGCAGAGTACGTAGTTGAAGATGTTGACGAGGGTTGCAACGGCGACTGCGCAGGCCACGACAATCCAATAGAACTTGGCGAAACTGATGAGAGGGGGCAGTCCCCCCATGGACATGGAGCCCATTGCCATCCCGCTGGCCATGGCGTCTTGAGGAACGAGGTTCCCGTCACCGATTGACTTGGTCCGTGGAGATGTCGTGGAATGAAGACTGTTTACGCACGATGTATGGCTGATGCGATTGGGTGCTTGTATGTATATGTACAGGAGACGTGTGAGGTACAGGCCATGTATGTCATATATCGTCGGCGGGGGTGTCTATCTCATGTTGAGCAGGTTCTTGGGACGAGCAGAGCGGGGCGAAGACAGCGGCCGTCTCGGGTCATCAATAGCGGGATGTCAGAGGTTGAGGAAGAGCGCGCGGAGTGGCAGAGAAAGGTGCTCTGCGCAGGTGTAGGTTCCACGCTCGGCGGCGCAGATATGCCGCCTGGCTGCACTGTGGTATGTGCCGTGCTCCCGGGACAGCCATGGTGCCCCATGGCCGTGCCACTGCATGTCCACCTGTTCTGGCCGTGTCGCTGCATGCCCGCCATTCTGACCATCTCGCCGCACGCCGTTGGAGGAAGGAGCGACGGAGCCCACATCTTTGTCCGTGTGGTAGCGTCGGCGCACTGGCCAATCCCATGGCAAGAAACTTGCTCAAACAGTCGCATGTCCCCCACCATGCACTCTCTCCCAAAGCCGCCTCCACGGCCAGAACAAGAGACTCTCCACCCGCAGGCCGGTCCTCGCGGCGGCACGATGCACTCATCTGTCATGGCCGCAAGGGTTCGTCGCAAGGGTCGACGTCGCGAGCCCTTTTAGACACTGCCTCCATTCCGTGACACCGCACGCTTCATCCTCGCTCTTGTCGCTCTTGTCAACTCTTGGTTGTCGCAGTATCGACCGCATTCACTCTCACACGCCCGCAAACCTTCTCGCGCTTCCAAACCTGCTCCCAATGCGTCAATGCTAAGGCGCCGTCTAATTTCAGGCCAAAGCCAAGTCGCACATCCCATCTCACACCGAACTCCTCCGCCGTGGTACCTATAAACCCGCCGTGCCTGTCACCCGTCCAACGCCAGTCTGGAACTCACGTCTACTCACGCCTAATCACCTCTCCAACGCACAATACCCACATCGTAATCATCGACTTCTCAACATCCCACCTACTTACGCCTTCACCATGGTGGCCCACTCAGGTCACGAAATGACGACCGAGTCAATGGACATGGGCTCGACGTCCGCCATGACCATGACCATGACATTCTTCACTGCGACCAACACACCTCTCTACTCCGACTCGTGGACTCCGTCGAGCGCTGGCGCCTACGCCGGAACCTGCATCTTCCTCATCATCCTCGCCATCACCCTCCGCGCACTCTTCACCCTAAAGGCCTTCCTCGAAGTTAAATCTATCGAAGCCGCCCTGAAGCGGAGATATGTCGTTGTAGCGGACCAGCCATTCCCAGCGGAAAAGAATGCCAGTGACGCCAACTCGATGACGGGTATCCTGACGACCAACGGCGTGCAAGAGAATGTACGAGTTGTTTCCGCCCCCGTAAAGCACATCCAGCCATGGCGATTCAGCACCGATCTGCCTCGAGCGGCTCTGATGACAGTCGCTGCGGGCGTTGGCTATCTCCTGTAAGTCCCCACATCCCCCCTTCCATGAACATGGACTGATCATTTGTGCAGCATGCTGGCAGTCATGACCTACAACGTCGGATACTTCCTCTCCGTGCTGGCTGGTGCCTTTATTGGAGAGTTGGCGCTCGGCAGATTCACCCAAGGAGTAATGACCATGTAACACCTCACGAATATCATTTACGATCGGACGAAGGGCTTCTGGGCGTTTTGCCTTAGAGCATGCGTGCTTGGCGTTGTTTTTGGGAGTTTACTGGGAGTGCCTGGTCTGGATCGATTAGAGTAGCTGCAGGGCATGCGGCTGCATATCCTGAATCAAGGACGATTACTTCTGCCACTGCCGTTAGCCAAAGCTTGACTGTGAACCATCCGCACTCTGCTCCAAACTTGTTGTAGATACAAGGGTCTGTCGCTGCAGGCGATCGACTGTAAGGAATACTGCGGCGCGGGTCTCCCAAACTCCGTTTTCATGGTTCGCATGATCGTATAGCAGAGCATTTGATATCCCGGTAGAGACATGGGGGGAAGGCCGTGCGGTGTGGCCTAGCGTGGAGGGACCCCAGCAACGGCGCCAAAAAGCCACCACTACACTGGAAACTTGCTCATATTGTCTCGCGCTTCTGCAGCTCCGCACCATCACGTCCACCCTTTGGGCTGGCTGTATCAGCAACTTGCTCTTCGCCTCCCGTAATGTGTCTAGGCACCATCGGCCAACAGCGCTCTAACAAGCTCAAATTAGCTTGCCGTACCACCCTGGACTTCCCCATGCGAAGCGACGGAATGCACGGCATGCGGGGACAAAGGGAGCTCCTGCTGTACAATAAGTAAGGTACCGCTTGCCCAGACTTAATTGTTGCTTCCAGCGCTTCCACTGTGAATAAAGTTCTGTCCAGTTGCGATATTTGTTTCTCGAGCTACTTCTGTACACATACACTACCTTCAAATATCATTCATCCTAACACCTCCTCAAAAATGCTCTCCAACGCCCTCACCCTCTTCTCTCTCCTCCCTCTCGCCACCGCTCACTTCGTGCTCAATTACCCAACAGCTCGCGGCTTCGACGATGATAAAGCGCCCAATTTCCCGTGCGGTGGCTTCGACAGCGTAAAGACTCCTCGATCTCCATGGCCTCAGACCGGCGGGCCCATCCAGTTGGACATGCACCACACCCAGACCAACCTTGCAGTTTACCTGTCAATCGGAGACAACCCTGGCAGCAACTTCAGCATTGTTCTGCGCCCTCAACTTGCCGAGGAAGGTCCCGGGAACTTTTGCCTAGGCATGGTCAGCGTTCCCGCGGGCTTGAATATCTCGGACGGAACACCTGCAACAATTCAGGTCGTCTCTAATGGAGATCCTGACGGCGGTCTTTACCAGGTAAGTCTGCCTTCTATCTCATGGAGATGCATATTTCTCGGATCTTTCCATCGCCAAGCTGTGCTACATGGAACGTCAGAGCGCTCAATTGTACATTGCTAACACATATACAGTGCGCCGACGTGACCCTCACCAGCGCCGCTCTTTCGACGGACGACTACAACTCGCACTGCAAAAACGGGACAGTCAAAGTTACACAAGAGAACATGTCGGGCAATCCTAATGGAACTGCCACTGAAACCCCCGCCAGCACCGCGAGCGGAGCTGTAGCTTCTTCAAGTTCTACTGCCCTAGGATCGCATCCTACTGCTGTATCGTGGGTCATGGGAGCCGCAGGTCTGGCAGGTCTGGCCATGCTATGAGCGCTACGGATAGCATTACGAAGTGAAGCAGAAGAATTTATATAAGAGATGCATATACCCTTGAATCGAATTGATGCTATTTTGAGTTTCCCTATCTACTTAATACACTGAAATGTGCATGCAGATGTATGCAAGAGTCTGCAAGCAACAAGCAACATTTAATGCTTAGCTTGTAGGCCATCTTGCGCGACTGTGATTGGCTGATATGTGGTGGCCGAATACCTCGTAATATTACCCAGTGCAGCGTGAATAGCATCGAAGAAAATGCAAAATGCCCAAGAAAGACTCGCATCTATCAGATCTATCAATAAAACTCTCCTACAATGCGCCGTGTCGTATCCAATTGACGTTTCCGGGTTCTGCTGGTGAATTTTTGTCTCGACAAGCGAGCCACACAATCGGCCCTCGGCGCAGTTTCTCCGAAAAGAGAAGCCTCGACCAGCTCCATCTCCAAACACGACCTGAGCCTCTGCCCACCAGCGTTATTTCAGGTACGTCGTCAACTCCCCGACACTTCGCCAATCCATATTGTGTCTCCACAGTTGCTGCCGGCTACTAGCTGACCGTCCTCCCGCGCTGCAGCCTCTCCTCTACCTAACCTCACCGACCCATCTCCCCACCGCAAATATGGATCAAGCAAAGCTGGCGCGCATGCAGGCGTCGGTGCGTATCGGTATGTTCTCCCTCGCTCGCTCGCTACATACCTAGTTTTCCTTTGGGCGCTCTCATTCTCCTCCGAGAAAAGACAATTCGCTAACCGCATAAACAGGGTGAGTCTTCACATCTTCTTCTCCGCCAAAACTCGACTATCTTCGAGCACCGTCCCGAATTCGCTTCCCCTACAAACCATCAAGTTGAAACCCGCTGTACAACCTATATAGCACCAAGGAATTTGCTAATGACGTGGTTATAGAGGCAAAGGCACACCCCGCAGGAAGGTCAAGAAGGTGCACAAGAGCGCTGGAACCGACGACAAGAAACTGCAGACAGCCCTCAAGAAGCTCAATGTGCAGCCCATCCAGG
Source organism: Melanomma pulvis-pyrius CBS 109.77 (assembly GCA_010093585.1). Taxonomy (NCBI): domain Eukaryota; kingdom Fungi; phylum Ascomycota; class Dothideomycetes; order Pleosporales; family Melanommataceae; genus Melanomma; species Melanomma pulvis-pyrius. Next base: position 90,830 of record MU001743.1, on the reverse strand, counting down.
CCATTGAGGAGGTCAACATGTTCAAGAGCGACGGAAATGTCATTCACTTTTCCGCACCAAAGGGTGAGTGAAGCTTCCCACATCCTGCCACACGTCATCGAGCTTGTCTCGGCCTGTTCGCCAGTCGCGACCATCCGGACTGTGCCAACCAGTCCCCTCGCACATCAGCCTTGATTAGTCTATTGACTCGTAATTCAACACTTCTAAGATGCATGCTAATAATGTTTGCTCGCAGTCCACGCCTCGGTACCCGCCAACACGTTCGCTATCTACGGTAATGGCGAAGACAAAGAGCTGACCGAGCTCGTCCCCGGCATCCTCAACCAACTCGGCCCCGACTCGCTGGCCTCGCTGCGCAAGCTCGCCGAGAGCTACCAGTCCATGCAGAAGGAGAAGGGCGAAGATGAGGACAAGAAGGATGATGACGAGGACGACGAGGACGACATTCCAGATCTAATTGCCGGAGAGAACTTCGAGACAAAAACCGAAGTTGAGTAAGTCCCATGTTGGACTCATCTGCGTCGGTGAAGGGTCGGAATCTGTAGAACCATGGTGAGCTAGAACGGAGGATGGCCTACATTATGTATTCCAATACGGAGAACCGAGCTTTGCACATTCAATCTCTTTGGTTGGCAGTCGCGGCGGAACCTTTCTGGCATGCGGACACCGGACTGGCGTTAATTATCTGCTTCAAAAGATAAGGAAATGGAAAAGTCCCTGCACAAATGTCGTCCGTACTATTGAGGCTCATGTCATTGGCTACGACGAAGATACCGTAAAGCCCGGGGAACTTCTGGGGAAGAACTAACAATCGTAGAAGACGGCATCATTCCGCATCAAACGCCTTGCTGACTTTTGCAGTATACGACAGTATTTAGTAATTCCAAGATGTATACACACCGATATTATTTGCCCGAAACCCTGGAACCAGCATTCGTTGACCATTTCGGGCCGTCTTCGTCCTTGGAACTGGTGCGGAAGGCTTTCAATGAACCACATAATATACCCTGGGCTCTTTTCGGTCAAATGAAAGCCTGCCTGGTTACCGTAGAAAGCGAGATCCTTCTCAAGTCTCGTAATATTCGCTGATATTTGGAAGAGCCGACGCCGAGCACCTGATGATTGTCAGCAAGTCGGATACCGGATGGGCTTGGATGCCGGCCGGGGAATTCGTTTTGGGTAACGGCTAGGTTAGACGCGGCTAGATCCATGGCTCGAGGCTATAGCTCCAACAACTTCCTTCAAACATTCCTAAGCACAACATTAATCATGTTTATGCTGATCATAATGTGAGCTGCTGGCACCTCGGTGGTAGAACTCCGTTACTTATAAATTCATGGTGGGATTCTGCTGTTTTTCGACATCACATTTCGAAGTTTTGCGCTTTCACTTTTGATTGGCAGCAGAGCATCACGGATCCCCTCACCAAAGTCCTAACGCATCTGTCTTCAGAAATAAGCTTTGGCCCTGGGTTATAGCTTGAAGCTCTTCTCCCTAGGATTTCATTCTCAGAATTATCTTTACCTCTTCCTTTCCTTCTTTTGTTTCGCTTGATACCCAGAAACCCATTATCACTATGAGCACCGAAACCATCCTCATCCTCGGCGGATCCTTTGCTGGAATTGGAGCTGCTCATTATGCCCTCCGCCATACGATCCCCCAACTCCCTAAGAAACAAGGAGTAACTTACACCGTCACGCTTGTGAATCCGTCGAAGGATTTCTACTGGAGAATCGCAGGGCCACGGGCGGCAGTGTCGAAGCAGCTCATCCCACCAAGCAAATATCTATATCCTATCGAGCCCGCATTTGCATATGCCAAAGGAACATTCAACTTTGTCCAGGGAAGTGCTGCGCACATTGACACCGCTGGCCATACAGTCTCCGTCACAACCGCTTCTGGGCAACAACAATCGATTCATTATGCTGCTCTGATCATCGCCACGGGTGTCACCACGCCCTCTCCCCTCTTCACGCAAACGAACAACGGCTCCGATCTTGAATCCACCTACAATGATTTCCAAAAGGCGCTTTCAACAGCCAAACACGTCGTCATCGGCGGCGGTGGCCCAGTCGGCGTTGAAACTGCGGGCGAAATCGCCGAATTCCTAAACGGAAAACCGGGCTTTCTATCCTCAGGTCCTAAGAACCCCAGAGGGAAAGTCACTCTCATCTGTGCGGATAAGAAGATGCTTCCCATCCTGCGCGAAGCTATATCCAAAACCGCGGAGAAGTATCTGAACCGTCTGGGTGCAGAGGTCCTGTATAACACGAAAGTGGTATCAGCAACCTCGACTGAGGAGGGGAAGACGCTTGTGCAACTCGCGGATGGGAAGACCATCCAGGCGGATCTGTATGTCGATGCTACGGGTGTGCGACCAAATACCTCGTTCCTGCCCAAGGAACTGCTGGATAACCGCAACCGCGTGTCCTGCAACCCGAGGACTCTCCGCGTCGAAGCCGCAGGACCGCTCGTCTATGTCGTTGGCGACGTGGGCTCGTACACACGCGGCGGCGTGATGGACATGGCAGATGCAATCCCCGTCGCAATGACGAACCTCAAGACCGATCTCGTTGCCCATATCTCGGGCAAGCCGCCTGGCCCGGATAGATACTACACAGCGAATCTGAAGGAGCAGCAGATTGCGCCGATTGGCACGGCCAAGGGGGTTGGTGCGTTTGGGGGCTGGAGAGTGCCTAGTATCATGGTTTGGTTCTTGAAGGGGAGGGACTATATGATTGGGATGATGGCGCTGCCGACGGTCAATGGGGATTCTTGGAAGAAGGAGGGGAAGTGGAAACCGGAAGTTGGACGGGCGGGGTTGTCGAGCGGGTAGATGATTAATGAGGGTGAATAGTGGAAGGAGGAAGTGGGTGATAGTGTAGTGTGGTAATGTTTCGGGGGGTTTCTTTTGTTGTAGGGCGCTTGCTTGGGATGCATTGGTTATACCCAGAGAGACTGTAAGTATTCTGTTTGCTGGCCATAGCTGAGTTTAAAGTTTAAAGTTTTTATTTCCCACAGAGTAAATTCAAAATATGATAAAACTCGAACCTTGAGCACTCGATCAAATTACTTCTTCTATGTGAACAACTGGATCTTTACACATCCCAGCCCCACCAACTTTAAGCTTAAAATCTAGCGCCTCGGCTCTAAAAGTTGCCCGCAGCTCTAAATTTCCAACCCACCATCTCGAAACAAAAGCTCTCACCACAACCGGTCCCAGCTTCTTCCCACCACCAACCCACCACCCCATCCACACCCACAATGGCCACCGCCTTACCACCACCGCCCGCCCTCTCCTTCCCCCGCCCCATCTTCGCAGCCCTAAGCCCACACCCCTTCCTACAAGCGCACCTCCTCAGCAGCACCAAATCCCCGCTCCGCGCCAACGGCCGCCAACCCTCGGACTTCCGCTCCCTAGGCGTAAACCCCGGGAGCCTGACACATTGCCACGGCTCTGCAGTCGTGAGATCCGGCAACACAAGCGTAGTGTGCGGCGTGCGCGCCGAGATACTCCGAGAAGAAGACGTGGCGGGGACAGGGAGCTACGGGACGAAGTCCACCTCGGAACAAGACAACGACGACAACATGGACGACGAGGCAGACGATGACGAAGACGATGCAGAGGAGATCGCCGACCTGCGGCTCCTAGTCCCCAACCTCGAGCTCTCCACCGGCAGCACACCGCTCAACCTCCCCGGCACCGCGCCCTCGGCCGCCGCGCAAACCCTCATAACGCGGCTGCACGCCCTGCTCCTCGCCACGCGCCTCGTGCGCGCCGCGGACCTGCGCATCGCGCACACGCCCCGCGTCAACGCCGAGGATCCCGACACCACGCCCCTGCGCACAGTAAAGGGCTACTGGGTGCTGTACATTGACGTCTTCTTCATCTCGCTGGACGGCAACGCCTTCGACGCCGCGTGGCTGGCTATGCTGGCGGCGCTGGGGGGCACGCGGCTGCCGCGCGCGTTCTGGGACGAGGAGTTGGAAATGGTGCTCTGCGACGACGATGTGGCTCTGGCGAGGGGCCTCAGGTTGCGCGGGCTCCCCGTCCCGAGCACGTTTGCGGTGTTTGAGGGGAGGGCCGAGGACGAGGATGTGGGGGATGGGGCGAGGAATTGGGTGCTGAGTGACCCTGACGCGTTTGAGGAGGCCGTGTGTAGGGAGACCGTGACGGTGGTTGTTGATCGGGGAGGTGTGGTGCGGAAGATTGAGAAGAGCGGGGGTGGGGTCGTAGGGAGGGAGGGTATGAGAGACTGTGTCGAGAGGAGTATAGGCAGGTGGGGGGTTTGGGAGGAGGTATTGAGGAAGGCGTGAGAGGACCCGGAGTAGAGAAAGTTGCGTGGCTTGTTGGATTGGGCAAGGTACGATGGGTTGATGGGATTTGACGGGCATGAGTTTCATCAGAATAGTCCGCTCTTGTGAGCACGCATAGATGTAGTATCAGGTACTCACTCAGGTACGAGTTACCCTCTTCCACAACCCCGCATTCTCTCACACGCTGATTCAAGCACCACGCCCAGCCGCCACCTCCGTATCACAGACACCAGAGCCTGGTTCAAGACTGAAGCCAACGGTCATATCGTATTTAGAAATGACATAGAATACATGACCCCTCATCCAACGCGCAAACCCACCCCCCAACGCCGTCTTCCCAAGATATCGCCGGAAAGATGCTAAGATGCCTGGGAAATGTGTTGACACGGAACAAATGAAAGAGATAAGTGGGCAGGGACCTGGACACCACAGCCAGGAGTGCGGACTGCACGCGGTCGCTTCGCTCCGACGCCAAACTCCAACACCCTCTCCAATCATCCGTCCATCCATGCTTTTTTGACACCAACCAACCGACAATTATCCATAAAGTCATACCAGCCACATCCAATCCAGAATATGGCACATCCAACACATATTATCCTAGAATTACTTCACCATCCTCTTACTCCGCTGGATGAATGGACTCGGCATCTCCAGCTCAACCTCCGGATCCCAGACTGCAGGTTCCACTCCAGCCTGACTGCGTGCCTTGACTGGACTCCGGGGTCCGACTCTCAGTCCACGTTTACCCTCGTCTTCGCTCATTGCCTGGGCCGGAATACCGCGAGCTTGTTGCAGCTCCACGAGCGTCCTGCCTTGCACCACGTTGTTGCGCATGGCCTGTATACGGATCTGCTCGGCACCCTTCTTCGATCTGAAGCCTGTGTTCTCCACTTTGGCGGGTACAGTGGCGGCTTTGCGAACGGGGCTGAGGGCTTCGGCGGAGCGAGACTTTTGGCGGCTGGGGGAGGTAGCAACGATGGGGACGACGCTCGTGGGCCTGGCCTTTGTGCCGTTAGGTGCGAGACTCGGAGCGGTGGCGAAGCGTTGATTTGGTTTGAGCAGCGGACGCTGGGCCATTGCTAACACTTTGAAGGGATCCTCATGGCCGTGTCCGTTCCGACCACCTGATGCACTACGGGCACGTGTAGGGGATGGGAGAGCTGGCAGATCGTCCAGATCATCCATGTCGTCGAAGTTACCATTCCATTCGTCGTCTGTAGGCGACGGAGGAACATTGGCTTCCCATTTCTTTGCGCTCTCTTTGGCAGCTGTGAAAATGTTCTTTCGAGGAGCGGTGCGGCGTGGCGAAAGAGACAGGCCGGCGATACTCGCTGGGGCAGGGCTGGGGTCAGCCATTTGAATGTCCATTGGTGACGCAGGAGGGTGGCCTGAGACCGGGGCAGCGAACATGGTTCGGGCACGGGATAGTGGCATGCGAGCAGAGCGCTTTACAGCAGCGGCGGGAGCGGGAGCCGGTTTAATAGTAGGCTCTTCTGGGGAGTCGTCGATGGAGAGGGAGGAGATATCCGTGCCGCTGGTGAAGCCAGAGGCCGTGCCGAGAGTGCTGAACGAACCACCGCCATTCAAAGTTGAAGATTCGGAGGACTCGATAGAAAAGAGCAAATGCTGCTCTGAAGGCATCGTTGGGGTACTTGATCGAGGGGCGAGCTTTGGTGATGTGCTTGGGTTACCATGATGGTTCTCAAGAGCCTTTGCAACCCCTGCGGCCACTGCTTCATCGAATCGCTTTTGGAGTATTTCCACCTCCATCTGCAACCGTCGCTCCACTTCGATCTTGACTTGTCGGTCAATCTCCAACCGGGCCTTCACCTCCCACTCGCGCCGTAGCTGGCTATCGATTTCCTGGCGCATTTGCGCGAGTTGTCCATTTTGTCGCACAATCGTCTCTTGCGCCTCCTTCATCTGCCGCGCCGCCTTCTCCGTCTTGTCTTTCAACTCCTGGCCAAGCTTCACCACCTCTTGCTCTTTACGCATCAGCTTGACAACCGGGAGGTTCAAAAGCTGTGCGGTGTCGGGGCGGTTGGTCGGGTACGTCTGAAGACAGCTGGCGATGACCTTGCCCAGCTCGGCGGAATAGCATGAAGGGATCGGCGGGTATCGACCAGCCTTGATCTTCTGGATAAGCTCAAAGTGCGTCTTCGCGTTGAACGGCGGCGACTTTGAGCACATCTCGTAGATTATGCACCCCAGCGCCCAGATGTCTGAGTGGGGGCCATATTGCTCTGCCTTGCAGATCTCAGGCGACATATAGAATGGAGTGCCGACATAGGTCGAGGCGAAGTCGTGAGATTGGAGAATCTTGGAGAGGCCGAAGTCGCCGAGTTTGACTGAGTTGTCATCGCCGAGGAAGACTGCATTGTCAATGATGGCACATGCTACACGGTGCAGGAGATACTCACTGTTCTCTGGCTTTAGATCCCGGTGCAAGATCATCGGCCGGCCAGTGTTGCCCCGCGGCTTCGCATTGGCACCCAGGCCCATGACATTCTGTCCAGCGGCCGGTGGGTCTTCTCCATAATGGCAGCGATACAGCGCGCTGACGATCTGCGAGAAGATGCTCCAAACAAACTCCTCCTCAGCCAGCTGGTTCTTGCGCTTCAGGTCCTGGATGACTCGTCCCAGGTCGCCGTTCCCACAGTATTCCATGTAGAGATGTAGGTCCTGCGACGCCTTGATGTGGTCCCGCTCGAAATATGCGACGATGTTGGGGTGGCGAAGCTCCTTGAGGATGGATAGCTCGGCTTGCAGCTGCTCGCGCTCCTTCTGTGACATCTTGCAGTAGCTGATCTCTTTGCGGCAGAGGATCTAGAGGTCGTCAACGATTGCGTGCAGGCCAATTGGAGCTGCAGCGGCATACATAGCCATCCGACTTGCGCTTGACCTTACGAATGACGCCAAATGAGCCATGTCCTACAGATTCATCAGTTAGTATATAGCCAGGACAGGATGGAAGCAGAGGGTGAACGCACCGATCTTCTCTAGGACGTCGTACTTTTCGTCCTCAGGCATGGTTCTGGATATAAGATGCAAATATCATGCAACAAAAGCTATTGGGTGAAGCTGCTATGCTGTTATGTTAGTGGTGTCGAAGGGAAGAAGTAAGGCGAAGTAAGGTCGAGTAGGTAGACAAGTAGTCAGCACATGGTAGGGTTTGGTACCCGGTCCCTGTCTGTTTACCCAGGCACCAAACTCTCGTCGCTCTGGGCAACCGTGCGACGCCCGTCAGCCACTCCGCATCAGCCACTCCCTGTCAGCCACTCCATGTCAGCCACCCGTCCTTGGTTCGGCGCTATCGCCTTATCGCCGCCGCCACTCGTAACTCGCGACTCCAAACTTTTGCTCGACGATACGGCACTCAGCCCTCCCTTTTGCTCCCGCCACCATGGTCGTCATGAAGCACGAGATTGAGGCCGCGCTCGCCCAGGAAGCGCAGGCCATATCCTCTGGGACGCTGAAAGAGGACAATCCCCTCGACACCAGCGACAACTTTCGCACATTCTGCGAAGCATGCCGGCGGGGCGACCAGAAGGTGTGCCAGGAGATGATCTTCGCCGGTGTCAACATCAACGCAAGAGATCGGTTCGACTACACGCCACTCATTCTGGTGAGTAGTCCCTCCACCTCTACCCCATGTCCTCACCTCAAAACACCCCTCCAACCACCCCACCTACCACTCCAGTGTGCCAATGGTAACCATTGTATAACAAGGCTAGCCTGTGTGGCCATTTTGATGTCATAAGACTATTACTAGAGCACGGAGCACTCTGCGAGCGAGATACCTTCCAGGGCGAACGGTGTCTATACAATGCCCTCAACGACCGCATACGAAATCTCCTCCTCTCCTACGACTACGCAAAGTCGACGAACCCCTTGCAGCCCCTTGCGGCGCACATCACCTCCCTCCTCTCGCGACCAATGCCGAAGACGACCGATATCACAATCACAACATACGATGAGACCTTCCACCTCCACAAGTTTATCCTGGCAGCGCGGTCGCCTTACTTTGCGAAGAAGTTAGCAGTGGCACCGACAACGGCATCGTGGAAATTGCCGCACAACATCCCCTCTGCGTCATTAAGCGTTGCACTACAATACTTGTATTTTGCCGAGGTGTCGTTACGGTCGGCGACGTACGGCTTAAGCGACGACGAGGAACTAGTCGTATTGAACGGCATCGAGAAAATCAGTCGACAATTAGAAATAGAGAGGATGTTTGAGACCGTGACAGAGGTGTCGGATAGACGATTGATGCGGCAACAACGTACAGACGAGTTAGACCGCGGACGAGATCAGCTAGACGCGTGGTTTAGAGATAATGTGTTGAGGAACAAGGCGGTCGTGGATACAGACAAGGTCGAGAATCTACAGTGGGATCGGGAAAACTCCATCTTCGCGGATATTCTACTACGGGCGGACGATGCCGACCCATGCGATTTGGATCAGACAGATACCGCCATAAAATCCTCTACACCTCCAGTTCGGAACACCCTCGGACCTCTAAATGCTATCCCAGTTGGGCCGACAAAGTCTCGCTCGCCATCGCGGCATCGTGCGCCTCGGAAGTCGACACTATACCCTGCACATCGCGCAATGCTCCTCCGATCCGAGTATTTTCTTACCATGTTTAGCTCTTCATTCCGAGAAGCTCAGGAGACGTCTCATTTACAGATTGTGAAACTAGATTGCAGTCCGGTTGTTTTGGAGACAATACTGTCCTTTCTGTATACGGAGAAGGCAGATTTTGGGCTTGACATCGCAATTGATGTCCTTTTCGCAGCAGATCAGCTGTTCATTGAGAAACTCAAGCAACGCGCGGCACTTATTATATCATCACTCGGAAACGGAGCATCGCCACAAGTTCAATTCGACAATTCACGTGGAGAAACAGACGCCGAGGAAACCGTTGATATCTACGAAGTCATCCGCGCAGCCTGGGACACTCGCGTCCAACGGTTAGAAGAGTTTGGAGCCCGGTACATTGCCTACCGGCTCGAGCACTATGTGGATGAACCAGAATTTGCGGAACTGGTTCAAGAGTCGGCGAAGAGGGTGACGGCCAGGCAAGAAACGGATACTGTGGAGTTGGTCGATGACATTCGGTACTATCTTAGTGAGAGATTCAGGCTCCGATTCGAAGACAGCGGGTTGGATGAATTGATGGATGAAACTCCACGAGACATCTCCGAGATCGGCGATCAAGATGCCGAGGTTCATGAAGCGGATGGGTACGCCCATGAAGCGGATGGGTACGTCCCAGACATTGAGACACAGCTCGCGGCTGGTGCTATTCGCACGCTGGATGGAGAGATTGCGGGCGACGAATTTAACCAGGATGCGATTAATTATCAGATCTTATTAGGCAAGATTGAAGACTTGCTTGATAACCTCAAACTAGATGCTTAGGCGGGTTGTCGTCACATTGATGCTTGCGTTGGTATATATGCATTGGGGTCGCTATTGAATCTGAGGGCATCTGTAGCATTGGATACCTGTATTGCATCATTCATGAGCTTTCGATATAGGAATGATTGATAGATAGAAGATATTATGATAGTTCTTGTTCTCCAGTCTCATTTCTCAGGATCAGAATTGACTGAGGTGTCGGATCCAGCACTTACCCCGCCACATCATCTATGATGTAATGCAACAAATAATGTATTTGACCCCACCTGCAAGGGGCTATCAAATAACTTACAAATACGCCTGCGCTGAGTTAGACAATGAGCGCACGCTACTTCTACACCTTCACCCCTCTTCTCCGTCCATCACTTTCAACCTTAGCTCTCAGAACATCGCCAATTGGCCCCAGATCTCAATTCAGAAGCCAGATCCGGAAGCTCGCGACCATGTCGACGGAGTCTACGCAGTCCAAAGCTTGTGAGTGGCCTTATCGTGCAAGCAGATAAGACATTGAGAGAGAGGGTGAGTTGATGAATTGAGTAGGCTGCAACTTGCCAGCTATCATTAGCAAGGGATATGAGCCCAAAGGCGATTACATCACCGTCGATGGCATGAAGACGTGTAAGTCTAGTCTCACAGCTCTTCGTTCTTCTCCACATATCCCCACAATCACATCCCAGCTAACAATGAAACCCCCCAGATGCCACCGGCCCCAAAACAGCCAAACAAGGCATCCTCATTATCTACGACATCTTCGGCTTCTTCCCGCAGACCATCCAAGGTGCCGATATCCTTGCCTTCTCCGACAGCGAGCATCCGTACCAAGTTTTCATGCCGGACTTTTTCGATGGCGAGCCTGCGGATATCAGCTGGTACCCACCGGACAATGAGGAAAAGGGCAAGAAGCTGGGCGAGTTCTTTCAAGCGAAGGCTGCGCCGCCAAAGACGCTGCCCCGTGTAACAAAGGTTGTGAAGGAGTTGGGGGAAAGTAGGGGCGTGGAGAAGTGGGGGGTTGTGGGGCATTGTTGGGGCGGGAAGGTAAATCTACACCACCTCTCTCTCTATGGCGAACAATGTTATGGGACGAAATGGCGCTGACTTGATGAACGTACAGATCGTTAATCTCTCCTCCTTCGAAAATACCCTCTTCAAAGCCGCCGCCTCTTGCCACCCCGCCATGGTCGCCGCCGACGACGCGCCGGGTATCACAATTCCCTTCGTTATGCTGCCCAGCAAAGACGAGAGCAAAGAGGATGTTGAGAAGTGGGAGAAGGGACTCAAGGTTCCGCATCTGGTAGAATGGTTTCCGACACAATTGCATGGATTCATGGCTGCGAGGGCTGATCTGGAGGATGAGAAGGTCAAGAGCGAGTATGAGCGTGGGTACAAGATCTTGTTGGATTTCTTCCATAAGCATATGTGAGTGCTCAGATCCTGGATAAGGATGAGGGGGATAGGGGAGAATGTACTTTTGGCGAAGACGGCGTACTGAATTTGATCAGGGATTCGAGCTCGAAGCTCTAGATAGTGCAGTGGGATGTTTGTCGGCATAATGTAATGGGAAGAAGGACATGTAAAAATGCAATAGGGAAACCCAACTTAGAGTGTAAACACATGTGTCATTTTCTACGATTTTGAAATGTCCTGTATACACCTAAAAACGCCTCACATTTATAATGTCTTTCGCTCTCTATCTTGTATGCTAACGAGCCTCTCTGTCCACCACACTCGGTCCCGCCGTCTATATAAGACCTTCTACCTCCATTCATCAACCGATACACCTTTCCTCGGTTTCTCATCAAAAGGGCGTCCGTATCCATTCGAATGGCGAGTCTGGGAGTCGACCTGCGGTCTTTAAAATGTAAGTCTTAACAAGACCTATGCCGCAGTAGGTCCCTTAAAAAGTTTTCAGCGATTGCTTTACAATCCGTCTAGTGTCTTCCACTAAGATCTAAAACCACGAAAGTATAGTAGAGAGATCTGTAGGTGCTAAAAGAATATGCCATAGAAGATCATGTGCAGCCTTCAAAACTAGAGGTGAAGAAATACTATGTGCTCTCCGGTCGTGTCGTGTCGTGTCGTGTCGTAGCGCGTCTACAACCCACTGCCTTCACTGTTTATATAAACTCCATTCCATCGCTTTCTCGACCTGGACCTCTATCCTTACCAGCACGAAGACGTCAATCCTTCTCCATGGAACACCTTGGAGTCGAGAGCAGCGAGTTCTAAAAGCGGATTTCTGAAGCAGATGTCCGTCAACAATATATTGCGGGCTCCTTTGAAGGCTCTACTACCCTTACGCATGTGCTGATTCTGGACGGACAAACAACAAATGAGGACATGGCGGGGAGGAATTTGTGGACTCTAAGGAAAACATGAGATCCGAATATGTGTAGGTGTTTTCCTAAAATATGCCTAAAGAGCAAATGATGTGCTCCCTAGTGGTGTCGTCCTGTGGCCACCATACCGTCCTCGCCGCATACATTCTTTTCTTACCCTTTTCATCATGGGGTTTCCTTTGATGTCTGTCTAAAACGAGGCAGACCCAACATATGGAGCGCCTCGGAATTTGGCCCGAGGTTCTTAAATGAGGTCCAATCTGCGTCAAAGTGCTGCATCACTTGAACAAGTGCAGACATGGGTGTCTGTTGTCTTGCTCGGAATAAAAGAGCTAAAGGACACAAATATGCGGGGAGGGATCCGTGGATTTCGCACCAATCGGTACCTCCTAGACTAAACAACAATGCAATGCCCTTGTTAGCTATGCTCTGCTCTAGTCCGGGCTAGTCCGACGCTCTGTTCAATTCACCATCTACACCTCCAAACCCTCACGTTTTCTCATTGAGAGGAACCAAGATGCAAATGTCGTTCAAGTAAGCTATGGGAGCTGAACAGGCTCTCTAACCTTTATGCTGAGGTCCTTTCATAAGTCATACAACATGAACGCATGTCTCCTCTTTTGGGAAAGAAGATCTCTTTCTGAACTTTAAGTGAAAGAGCTTTTGAGCTCGAAAAGATCAGCGAAGCGCATTACTGCACGTGGATCGTCTTCAACATCTACGAGGTCCGGAAACGTCCCTTGTCTGTTCACATGTCTGTTCACATGTCGAGTTGAGTTGGGCTGAGGTGGCTGGGTATTTAAGTCCCACTCTCCCCTTCTTCCATCTACATGCCGTTTTCTTCCAGGCGTTCTAAAAACTAAAGTTTTTAAGGGACATGGAGTTCTGCGGAGCTTCTCTCTCTAATTGTATTATAAAAATGTAGTGGAAGATGTCATGCGGCGTTTGTAAAGATGCCCGAGATGAAGGCTCATGGCTGTTCTTTTCTTGGATTGAATGGGGCGAGACTTCGCTTCATGATTGGGGGGGGAGTTTGGAGAATCGAAAGGGGTTAAATATTCAGTAACATTTTCGTGGATGTCCTCCAAGACTTGATTTACAGGCAGCATGTGTCTTGCTCGGTCCTATCTCCTATCTTGCTATCCTTCTTGAGCTTTCTGGGGAATCAAAGGATGTGCATAACAGTATTATGTCTTACAATGCTGGGGCCGAATAATTATATCCACTCGCCACTGGGAGGTTTCTTCGCCACAATTACCATGTTAACGATCAAAATACAAAATGAGGATGCTTATCTCTCGATAACATGAGCTATGCTAAGAATAATTTCATCTCATCACATATCGCCGTCTACTTGTGGATAACAGTCGAGCGCTTTCTCTCCTGGAGTATTCTATCCATGGCTGCTTAAGCACTTCTCTAAATTAACCGATAATGGGTTTCATGATTTCTTGCGGGATCGCGGCTCGAAAATAGGCTGAAACATCTTGTATGGTCTCTCGTAAACTTGCGGTCTCCCGTAGACTTGCGGTCAAAAAGCAATGAATGGAGCTTAGTCAAAAAATAAAATAAAACCTTCAACCAGGTCAGTAATGGAAGCATCCAGTCCAGTCGCTAGGTAGTCTATCTATCTCCCGTGTTGTCCATCTACTGGGCTCTTCTTTCCACTACGACTGGATAACTCCTGTAAAAGATCCTGGAGCCCATGTCAATATCTTTCTACGGAATTGTAGAAGCAACAGATACAGCAACTCATGTTAGGGATACTTGGAATCTTCTAAACCCTTGGAAAAGATGTTCATGGTGTCTTCTGTGGGACTGCAATCCAACGTACAGTACAGTAAAGGCATGTTTTGGTGATGTCGGGAGGTGATCTAAAATTGGGAAGGTTGACAAATGTCTTCTTCTGCGAGATCGCAGTGTGACAACTACACTGCCATACGAGTATGATACGGGTATTGCAGGTTCTTCCGAAACACGGGTAGTAAACTTCAGCTTGCGCTTTGCAGGGCCGCAGTCGAAGAAGTTATCACTGTCGTCGCAAAATGTTGCGCTTGTGAAGAAGCAAAACATCACGGGCAATACCCGATGATTCTTTAGACGATTACTAGTTGAGAATGAGGCCTTAGATTAAGAAAGGAAGATTATATGAGTTGCTTGTGGACTTGCCTAGCGGTGACAGAAGGACCCGTTGGTGTGGGCTATGGATTCATAAGTTCCATGTCTTATTATTCTCCTACTTTTCTTCACATACAGCGAATACCTACGTCTCTAATATATTGGGAGACAAGCGATGTCCTCTCCTGTGTTAGGTGGTTGGAATAGAATATTCGTACCTGCCGTACATGACGGACTCCTCCCTGAGAAGGGGGGTTGAAACACATCAATCTTGTGGTCTGAAAAGTATAAATCTGAGCTACATAGTATTCCATGCTTGCGTGCTGCCAGTTTTTAAAGCTTAGTGCCAAGAAGAATTATTCTCTCGAAAACAAGGGCCAAAAACCTTGTGCTTGTGGTCTTTCAAAATCTTCACAGACCGGTTCATGTCATCGCTGCAACGAGTCTAAAAACGAGGGATGATGTCTGCTCATGTGCTTGCCAGGGAAGTCTGAACATTTTATAAGCCGAGCATCGAAAGCCGCATGTACTGTAATTTGAATACGACAAGCTCGAGATCCATGTCCTGTACACCTCTATTCTGGCCGCCATCAAAGTACTTGTCCTTTCAGTGGAGCTGCTCTGCTCTTTTGAAACTAAACTAAATACCTCGAGATGTTTACTTATCCCAAGATACAGAACCTAAGCTATCTTAGAAGTAATCAAGCAGCCGAGCATATTCTAATCTACAGCGATATTCGAAAAACTAGCATACTACGATCACTTTGCATCAATTCCTTATTTCTTACATTCTCCAACGAGGATCTATTACGAAATAGGACTTGCTTCACAGGCCTCTAAAATATCTTAGCGAGAGGTTTATGTCACCAGGACTATTTTTCAAAAGACGAGATGATCGCGGTTTATGCTCGGGGTGGTTTCAAGTGTTTTGCGCCTATTGCCGGAATAATACCCCCAAATTATCGCGTGATGCCTACAAAACTTGCACCGTCTAGGGGTATCATAGTATACCTGGTAGCATGACTCTTGATTCTGGATTCTGGATCTCTTGATAAAGTGGATTGGAACTAGTGATATAGTGACGATTGTCAGCTTTCAAAATTTGAATAAAGATGCAGTGGATCCAGCAATGTGAGAGTCTCAAATATACTGTCTCAATTTACCATTTCAGGTAAATTTCTAAGCGTCAGTTGGAGGTTGAGAAAGGGCATCACTACTGCGAAGGTCTAAAGTGTTACCATTAGAGCTTTATTCTCTTCTGCCCACATTTATATCTATAGCCCTTAAAATTTTTGGAACCGAAGTCCTTCCCATGGAGCTAAAGGCTATCTAATTTCAAACAGTGCCCTTAGGTACTCTAGGCCCAACATATTCAGTCCGCATATCATTCAACAACTCTACATTCTCGTCTTTCACGGTCGTATACTTAGGTCCGTCCTCCTTGAATATCAGTCCTGGATGGGCGATGCAGAGCGAGAATACAGATACTACAATAAGCCTATTGGGCATTGATTAGCAACAAAATTGTATGTGACAAATGCAAGAGAAGACTTACACTCCCTCAAGTCCAATAAAGAGATCCTCTCTTCTGATCGTCTCGCCATGATATCCCTCTTTCAACTCGTCCGTGCGAAAAACACATCTCACAAGTATCGTCACAATTGCCAAACTCATGAAGCCTAGGAATAACTTCTCTCGTCCCGACATCACCCTCTCTTTCCCAGACAGCGCATACCGGAAAAAGAAATCTCCAAAGAGCGCGCAGAATGCAGTCAACGTGATGACTTGGAAGATGAGTCCTGCCATGGCGATGTTGACACCGGTTCTGCTGTCGCCCGAGCTCGATGCCGACATGGCACCGCCTATGCCTTGGAGGAGTAGTGACAGGACGTCGCATGGGAGGAAGATGCGGTAGAGGTATTTTGGTGGGAAGCGGGCCAAGGATGGGGAGAAGTGGTCGATGCTGCGAATGAGTGAGCGATTGCGGACTTCTTAGTAGGACGAGAGTTCTTACCATCTAGCAAGCGTGATGTAGATGGCAGCGCAGTAAAAGACTGGTGCTTGTGTAATTGTGACTGTGACATACTCAATACAGAGACAACCGAGACTGATATAGAAAATGGCTCACTGATTTGGATGATGAACGGAACAAAGCTCCATGGGTTGTGGTGTAGTTTGATGCGTCCGATGTATCCAATGATTTCATGGACGCATCCCAGATTCATCAAGAACATGAATCTCCAAGTCTTCCATCTAAAACCGAGGACGATGTGAATGAAGTTGGCCAAGGCAAAGAGTACAACGAAGGTAATGTTCGCAGCGAAGGATGGGCGGTAGCCATAGACGCTCTCTTGAGCTGTGCATATCTAGAATCTGGTCAGTATAGCTCTTGAGTGAGGTAATTTCTACAAGACGAACCTCGAAAGTACAATTTGCGTGGGGTCCAAAATAAACCAAGTATTGGGGGTCAACCGGCTCAGACATGTTTCGAGGAAGGTATATGTGGTGTGTAAAAGACAAAAGGAAAAAATTGCTTGACCATTGGGGGCATTCTGTTCCATTTATTATTAACTAGCACCAACTGGACCCCAAATGCGTTGTGATGAAGTTTGTACAGCCTGGTTATACACTGCCCTTTAGCGCGATTGAATCGGTCTCTGATTCGCTCACTCGCACCGCTAACTAGATATAGTCAGGGGCCATCTTCTCTCGAAGACCTGATCATCCTCCTCATTTTCAGCTCGGCAAAGCTTAACGTTCATACTAAGCTTTGGACCTACGTTTTCCTGCCCAAGGCATCTCCACTCTACTCCCATTCGGTAGCTCGACTCAATCTCCACACTCAGCTATCCAATAGAGATGATATCAAGGTCGGCCGGAACGTCAAACACCGGCGGGAAGAGCAGAGGCTGTGCATCCTGCAAGAAGCGGAAAATAAAGGTACGATTTACGTTTGGAAGACTTAGCTCGGAAATTTTGACGGCCAACATTTCCTGCGTAGTGTGACCAATCGAAGCCCGCCTGTACTCAATGTTTGAAGAGTGGCTGGGTCTGTCCTGGCTACCCGTCTGTCTCCGACTTAGTTTTTCGCAACCAAACGGGCTCTCTCGTCCAGAAACTTCACCGTGGCTTTTCTCCTTCAATCGTAGATCGTGCTACAGCTTTCTTCATATCTCAATATGTGTTTCAAAGACACCCTGATGGGTCAACCCCTCCATCACGGGGACATTATGAATACTTGCCAGCTCTTTTACATGGGGAGAGCTCCAGTAGTGTCCTCACCACCACAGTCGCGGCAGCAGGGCTAGCTGGCCTAGCGAATGCTGGTAACTCGAACGCCTGGCGAATAGACGCGCATGCTATGCACGGCCTTGCGATATGTAGATTGAAAGAGGCCTTGGAAGACCCATGCCAGGCCACTTCAAACAAAACTCTGGTCGCGATAGTACTAATGGGAACATTCGAGGTGAAATCCCCATATTAAGGAAGCTATTTCTTACCTACGTTCTAAGTTAATGATTTACAGCAAATCGCTTCAGCGGACGCAAGTTCGATGCACTTCTTTAGTCAACATATTATGGCCGTGGCAAAATGCATAGAATTACACGGATCTAACCAATTCCAGTCCGTAGTGTCTATTGGGCTCTTGGGCGAGATACGTCGATTGGTAGTGCGTATTTCTTCCACAACGTCTCCGTGCTCCACCTTCCGCTAACCATCTCTTGCGTAGATCATGACCCTTCATCGATTACAAGAGCCAGTTCCGCCTGCTCTTGAGAAGTGGAGCTCATGGACCGGAAATATCATACATGAAGATGAAGCTCCAGCAAATTCCTTTGGCGTAATCAGTTCGCAGTTGGTCGCAGTTAGGGCTAAGTTAAAGCAAAAGGCAATCTGCGACCCCACTGTCGTTGCAGAAATGCTCCTACCCATCGATGAGAAACTCGAAACATGGCGAAGTGAACTTCCATGGTCCTGGAAATACAAGTCATATACCGCTATTGACTCTACCGCCTCATCCGGTGATACATACCAATCACATTACGATGTATATGAAGACCTCTGGGTGGCATCGGTTTGGAATAGCTATCGAACTTCACGTTTACTACTATATGAACATATAATGTCCACAACTTTGAAGTACGGATCAGCTGAAGATAACGATATGCTGCAAGCCGCCGCCAAAGTCTTGAAGGCCATGGCCGACGAAATATGTCACAGCGTGCCATTCCACCTTGGCATTCAGCGACACAGGAACAGCTCCAGTTTCCAAGATAGTGATGCAATACCGGGATGCTATTTGTTGATTTGGCCACTCTTTGCCTCTGGAATGCGGCGAACGACTCCATGGCAGCAGAAAGAGTGGATTGTGGAGAAGTTGCGTTATATTGGCACCCGGATGGGATTACGGCTGGCTATGTCAATGGCGGATCGGGTGGCAATGGAGAAGAGGCCATCTTCTGGTTCGGAAGTTTGGGTTATGGGGGAGTGGTACCCAAAATAATGGGAACTTCAGGCTTTAAAATTGTATTCTATTACCTAGCATTTGGCCACTTTTATGTACGCAAATGTTTTGCGTATTTTGATTTCCCAGGAGAAGATTGGTTGGAAATAGACCGTTCTGGACCTATCCGCTATCTCTACGTCGTATTAGATGTCCATCCATTAAACTGGATATCGCAAAGCGTCTGATTTGTGGCACATCCCCAGCCCGCTCCCGGCCTGCTACCAATCGCTCCTTTGAAATTCTCAAACCTGATATTTTCAAAAGCCACCTTCCAATCACTTTTCGCACACTGGGCATAGTGACCAGTTTGACAATGGCATCTTAGATAACACCGATCCCCAACCGCTGCATCGCCACCGAGTACCGTCACGCCATCCCAGGTTATATTAGAGATTCTCTCCGGCTCAAGCTCGAGCATGTTCATATAGCCCGTCGCCCAGCCGCCGTCAAACGTGAGATTGGAGACGTGGATATTGCTGACTCCACGGCCATTGCTGACTTGGGGTGTATTGGGTCTACCGTCATTTTCATAAAGTGCAGATTGAGAAGAGGTACCGACCATGACGCCAACCCCACCCCAGGATTTTTGGCACAGGATGTTCTTCACAGTCACGCCATTGGTTCCCTTGTCGAAAGCTGCACATACGCCTATGCCTCCTCCCGGTGGACCCCCTCGCTTTGGACCGCGGGCCAGGAAATTCATGGAGACAGTATCGATGACAACATTCGATACATCGCCCATTTCAAAGCCGAAAGTCTCCGACTCGCTGGAAGGAGCACCGCCCCATTGTTCTATAACGCTAAGGCTCAGTCGCGAGTATGTGAGTTTGGTGCTGTTTCCATCGGCGCGGAAGAACCGCATGGGCACGTTCTTTATCGTCAAATTGTCGACGAGTATATTTGAAGACCCGTTCGTGACGTGTAGGAAATGTGGCCCAGCCGGGGCAATGAACTGCCATCTCTCACGATAATAATAATCGATCGCATTTCCGTCGATGAATCCCTTTCCAGTAAGACTTCGAATTTTGGCCCCATTCACACCGGCAACCTTGATGATGGATCCAACGCTATTCCAGTATGTCCATTCATCGCGGGAGATGAGAAATTGGCCTTCAAGTTGGAAGTCGCAGTTCTTGCAGGGCGTGAAGTCGAGTTGGGAGCGGATGGAGTAGATCTGATCGGCTGGAAGAACGATAGTGCCACCGTTTCCACAATCTACAATGGCCTTATTGATTGCGATGGAATCGTCTATCATTTCCCATCCTTCAGCGAAAGGTGTACATATTGCGCGTTTGGTTCCAGTGGCGGGCGATGCGGCGGTAAGGAGCCCGAAGGCCAATGCGAATGAAATAGTAAGCCAATGCATGGTGAACTAAGGTCTTGAATGCTGAAGAGACTGCTCAGGTCAACTTGGTGTATCTATAATTTTATATCCGTAAAGAAAATATGGGAGTTACTTTCACACCGCTCGAAGGATCTCCTAGTTGCAGTCGTATGCTACAGTGTCATGGTAGAATCGTATTTGTTAATATATATATAGTGGGTGTCCAATGACCAACGGGTATTTGCAAAAGCAAAGGAAAAATATGAGCAAGAGTACGGATGCTACATCATTGTGCCTAAATGTACCACTAGCCAAGATTTAGTTTGGTTCTATAAATATAAGGCGTTAATTTAGGAGACGTAAATAATAATAGTAACTCAAAGTGTAGAGGATTTCACTACTTACGTTAAGTTACTTCACTCGTAGAACCCAATAGCTTACAAGTCCTCCTGTTCCACGCATTTGAGAACTATGCTCATGCAATTCTTCAAATATTCAAGAACCTCCTTGTCGTCATGCCAAGCAGCATTGTACGCAGCACTAAGACAGAGTTGTCCCCCCCAAGTTCCTAGAAAGACGCCTAATCCTGTTCCAAGCTCTTCCCCTGTGACCCACGGGTTGTGGAGTTCGAATAAACCATGCTTAGGAGCGATAATATTCTCGATCACTCCCATGCTAGATATTGAAACCGAAGGTAAGCTGTTCGGTCGAGGCACTGGAGGAATGATTGCAGATCCAGAATGGATAGGATAAGGGGGTGTTACAAGCGTCCAATTTAGTGGAATGAGTGGGAGTCTGTCAGAGCCGTGTTGCATCTCGTAGTAGAAGTGTTTGATATCTTTCAGAATTCTCTTGAATTCCTTTTCGTTCGTGTTCATCTTCCCTTCAGAGTTCGTTGTGCCAGGCACAATCAAGTCGACTACCAAGCTCTTTCCCGAGACGGAATGATACACAGCTGCAGCGTGACTTGGTGCGCTGAAGGGCGGTGCGCATCGACCACGTTCGTTGATGAGACAGTAATTAATATATCGCATTGGTCTCGCGTCTTCCGTTCGTTTTTGCATGTCCCGGATACTCATGGCAATAGCAGTGTGAAACGCATGCGTTAAACTTGCTCCTAACCTACGACATGCCTGAAGCAACTTCGTAGTCTGTACTTTAGAAAGTGTCAAACTAACACGCTGGTGCTTCCCTGGCAGTATTGCACCGTCCTTGAACGTTACGCCCATCAGTTTGCAGTCTTGACGACAGGAAGCATTATAGCTAGTTGTTTCGTCAAAAAGGACTTTTTGCGTCTGGGTTGGTGCGGACGGAAGATTGGCCGCAACACGGAAAGGAGGGCTGAGGTTAGCCACCTCTGAGCCAAAGAGCGGGATCTCGTACGAAGATTGCAAATAATATGCTTCGGAAGCATGTCTGCAGAGGTTGTTGAAGAGTTGAAGAGTTCCGATGCCATCGATGATATCGTGAGGAGAGCGGAAAATGAGATCGCGTTGCACTATTTTGTTTTCATCTCTGGCAAGTGTAGGGGGCGAAATAACAAACAAAGTCGGTAATTTAGGCGTAGGCGGATCTGAGTTGCACCATTCTGCTCCTGTAACTTCAGTAGATATAAAGTGAAAGGTGTTATCGAGCCAAGACTTTTGCTGTTCATCATTCAAGAAAGTCTCATACACCTTCACACATTTCCTTTGATTCTCGTCGTATTCAACCCAACCTCCAATAGTAGGATGATCGTAGCGTAAACGTATCCATGCCTTTCTCAGTGCGTCCTCTACACGGCGTTCCTGATCTTGAATGGTTTTGTCTTCGGGCACTGGTATACAGAGAGAGATATGGCCAGTTATGGCAAAGAACATCCGTCCGCTGCCTTCGTATGTTTTGGCAAGGGAAGTGTAGAACTGTTCTGCCTCATCAATATCTCGTTCCCAGCGTCCCGGTCTGGTTTCTGTCCAAGTGAATCCATTGTGTGGGCTTGTCGACATGTCTCTGGAAACATATGTCAGAACTAAGGCGTATTATAGGAAGAAATTGTGCGTACAGTATAGCTCAAACCATGGGACGCTTTTCCTCTGGCGAATGTACGATCAGAGCCTGCCAACGATGACTCTTATATATTCGCCAAACAGGGTTGTGGAAAATCGGGCCCGTAGGCCATTTCATGGCATTAACAGCACTTTCTAAAGCCATTCCTATGGATGGATATTTGTGAAAATCGCCCAACTCTGAACTGGAGTCACCGCAATAGGGAATACAAGCCCAACAAGTTATGTTGAAGGACCTATTGGATTCATTTCAGACCATCCCTTTCGCAACTTTTACCTGATAAGGAATAGCTGGTAGTGGGGTACCCTACCCAACCAAGTCTGTGTAGATCCTTAATCTGACGTTTCACCAGTTTAATTACCATAACGTTACAATTGAAAAAAGGGTTCTCTGCAAGACATACATGCCCAAGATGTAGACTTTTCTAAGTAATACCAATGCATTTTTCTTTGCAAGATTATCCAATAATGCAAGTGCCTACACCAACGTAACAGTCAAATTATATTTAATCACTGCATCATAGAACAAATATGACTTCATCAGGGCCAGGAATCGATAATTAAATGACTCAAATGATCAAGAAAAACCGCGCTTACTTCAGCAAGTTCTACCGGTATTTTCAATTTTCGTTTTGACTTTGCTGTCGATGATGTGCGGTCAGAACGGCGTCGATGTTTCCCTTTGCTCGTCTTAACGTCTTCGTCTTCTCCTCAATCTCCATCACTTCAAATACTCGAAAGTGTAGACTAAGACGAGCTTTCCACTGCGCCTCAGCACCTTCGTACCCTGATTATTCCGATTGTCCATTCTGGGAGTTCGTTTGTTCAACATGACCTTGCCCATCGTCATCCGTACCCGCGTCTTCGTTTGCATCTTTGTTTAAATCCTCATCTAAACTTGATTCTGAACCCGAACCTTCATGGGAGTCACTCTATTGCAAAATATCTTTTATGGACTGTTCTTGCTTCGACAAAGCTTGAAAGCCAATTCCACCAATGCCGTCTCATT
The DNA here is from genome assembly GCA_010093585.1 of Melanomma pulvis-pyrius CBS 109.77. Lineage (NCBI taxonomy): Eukaryota > Fungi > Ascomycota > Dothideomycetes > Pleosporales > Melanommataceae > Melanomma > Melanomma pulvis-pyrius. Next base: position 67,747 of record MU001743.1, on the reverse strand, counting down.
CTTTTGTGTTAGCTCGTCAAATATCCTTGATATGTCTTTTTTCTTCATTATGGCGGGCCCCGTTGCCGGATTTAAGAAAGGCACGGACGATGACGCCGCGAGATTTGAGAATTCTTATCATGGGAGAAATCCCCCAGAACTCGTGTGGTCCAAAATTACACTTCACCGGAGACAGACCCAGATCCAGAATACGCAAATCTTTCATATCCAATAAAGCCGCCATCTAGTTCCGACTACTTCTTTCCATATTATCGGGATCTCTACACTCTTCCCCAAAGTATGAATGCGCTTTATTACGGGATTGTTCATGGTTTGAGTATATATTCGTGTTCAGATGCAACCACCGTATAACAACATCCCACGGCATCACCCCGCTACCGAAGCAATCGATTTTTAGCAATTCAGGCAGGCTGTAGTCGATCCAGGTGTATGTAAGCTGGAAGGTATTTGTGTCGTAAAAGACTTGGGCGGCTTCGGCGGTGATGGCGGGGACCACAATGGTGGCATTAAGATATAAGAAAGGGTCATTTGGAAGCATCCTTCGTTTGATATCGAGGTGGAGCATTGAGTGTCGGAATTTCCGAGTAGGGAAGCCTATTCAAATCGCCTTGTTCCGAGTATACAAGTATCTGTATGGTTTATCTCTAACTTCGTTGGAAATAGGACTCAGTGCAATAGGATCCCGCAATTTTGTTCCACCCGCCTTCAAGGACTTGTAGTTTTTCGGCTTCAATGGGCTGGAAACAGAAGTGGGAATTTGCGCCTTTGGACAGTTGGGCGATATGATCATGGTAATCTTGAATGCAGTACTTGAGACGCGCGATACTATCGAGGTGGTGCTCTTTCACGCGTTTCAGGTACTCTTTTTTGCGCCGTGGGTTTACGGGTCGAGACGCATGTACAGACATATTGGATGTTTACGAGAACATGAGAGAGGAAAAATAGAAAGAGGCGAGATTTTTCGGTAATTAATGCATAGGCGTAAGCCAGCATTGAAAGCGAGGCTGTCACCTCGTATCGCGAGAAGAGGTGCTTAAAATCCAACCCCACTCTACTACCTTGAAAGGGCATGCAAAGCTCTGAAGAGTACAAATCCATTGTAAATTAAACTATAATCTGTAATAACCAAGAAATATGCCTCTTGGATCCCTACATTTAGTTGTGAGGGTTCTTTTCGTGTAGCAATGGTTATGATCAGATGATAGTCTCTGCAAGGTCCCACCTTTCCCAAACATCTACATTTTCAAGGTTCATTACCGTCGCTCTCCCATCTATATTCACTTCCTGGAAGATTTCTCATGTATGACATTTTATTGCCCAAAGTCTCTGCCCATATCTGCAGCTCTGCTACCCTCGCAAGTCTAACCCAATTCTAATATGGCTGCGTTCCGTCGCAGAACGGAAACAGCCAAACAGCGATCGTTCTTAGTTGCGTGAGCCGAGGCTCTGCGCGTTTTAGGCGGCCACATAGAGCTAACATATTATCTTCCCGGGGTCGTCGGGGTGCGAGTAAATCGTATTCGATCAGACATTTTACCTCAACTTCACGTCAGCTCAGAGAGCTTGATGAACATATTTAACAGAGTGCTGCTTCAAACTTTGCCGCAGTCCCATATCCCCAATCATCCATCATGGACGGCACGCCTGTCCAAATCATTTTGTTGTCCTTATCCGAATCGGCCATTACCTTCTATCTCTTCCCTCATTTTTTTTTTAGTGGCACTTTGTCGACCTACTTCCTATTTTTCTCCTTCTTAAACTGGAGCGGCGTCATTTTTCATAAGCTTATCATATATCCCTACTTCCGAAGCCCTTTTCGACATCTTCCAAAGCCTCCCCATGGCTTTTGGCCTATTATTGGCCATGGCCTCATCATGTTTAAGAGGCCACCAGGCGCCGCGCACCTGAAGATGATGAAGGAGACTCCCAATGACGGCCTTATCCATTTTCGGGGTTTATTTCATGCAGACAGACTGATGCCGACAACACCAGCTGCACTCGCAGATATTCTAGTGCATAAGAGTTATGATTGGGAGAAGCCCTCGTGGGTCCGAACGTTCTTGCGCCAGTTTCTAGGCGATGGACTGCTCATAAGCGAAGGCGACGAGCACAGGCACCAGCGAAAGAATATTATGCCTGCATTCAGCTTCAGGCACATCAAAGACCTCTGTCCAGTCTTCTGGTCCAAATCGATCGAATTATGCGAAGTAGTGAAGGCCGACATCTGGGACAAACCCGAGAAGGTAGTGGAGATCAATCATTTCTCGACTCAAGTGACAATGGACATCATCGGCCTCGCAGGACTTGGTCGCGATATTGGGTCACTTAGGAATAGCGACGACGAGCTGATCAAGAGCTACGAAGAGATTCTTGAGCCAACAAATGAGAAGGGCGTGTACTTTGTCTTCCACATGCTGTTTCCATGGTGGTTTATGAAAGCACTGCCATGGAAGCTAAACGAGCGTGTAAAGATAACGTCAGACAGTCTTAAAAAGATATGCAGGGATTTTGTTCAAGAGAAGAGAGCACGTATGAAGATGGAGAGCGAGGAGCATGTTGACATATTGTCAACCATGATTCGGTCGAACAATTTTTCGGATGATGGTATCGTGGATCAGCTTCTTACATTTCTCGCAGCAGGGTCAGTCCTCTGTTCATCTAGCCTTTCGACTCGATCGTGTGCTAACCCTTTTAGCCATGAAACTACTTCCTCGGCACTCACATGGGCAACACATCTGCTGTCCATTAATCCATCGATCCAAACCAGACTCCGCAACGAAATTCACACGGCCATTCCATCACCCAAAGCTCTATTAGATCCTAACTTTGATATTGCAAGCCTGCTTGAATCCCTTCCATATCTTAACGCCGTCTGTAACGAAACTCTACGCATTTACCCTACCATCCCTGTCACTTCACGCGTCGCACTCCGAGATACCTCTATAAATGGGCAATTCGTTCCCAAAGGTACAATTACTTTCATCGTGCCCATCGCTACCAACCGGCTGCCCCAGCTCTGGGGCGATGATGCGGAAGAGTTCAAGCCCGAGAGGTGGATTGATGCAGAATCAGGGCGTGCGACCAACAACGGGGGCGCCGACAGCAACTATTCATTTCTCACATTCCTTCATGGACCTAGAAGCTGTATTGGAGAGAAGTTTGCGCGCGCTGAAATGCGAGCGTTGATTGCAGCCTTTTGTGGGAGCTTCGAAATGGAAATGGCAAACCCGAATGAGATTGTGAAGGGGGGAGGGACGCTTACATTCAAGCCGTTACACGGGATGAAGCTGAAGTTGAAGCCTATGGAATGGGGGACATGATGTTTAGATATGAACTATATGATTATGCTTTGGAGTTATTACGGGTCGTAGGACGAATTTGCTAAATCTTAGTACGTGCTACCATGAATGGATTCGAAACCTTGATTTTGCCTGACACAACCGTTTTTGGGATGCCCCAAGTGGAGTTCTAGGAGTCTACACTTGATTGCTTTATCTAACACGAGTATCTTACTTTGTTCCTCAACAAAAAGACAGCTATAACATCACTCAAAAGGCTCCCTCCCATCCTGCGTGGTTGCTATCAGAAAAATAATGCCTCTTGCCAAATAGTTTTTACCGAAGCATCATGTCGGTGACGATAAATAAAGTGCCGACTCTTATCGCATGTTTTTCAACCTTCTACTTGATGGACAAGCGTTCCTTTGTCTCAATCTTCAAAGTGGTTCAGGTATATGAGACCGATTACTTCCCTATCCATATCATTCCTTACCATGTTTCATTAGACTGGATCACCGCATCAGGTCCTGCTCAGACACTCCTACATTTTCTATTCTAAAAATGGGGTAGTGTGCCTTGCTGATGGTTGATATTTGCAGTGATTAAAGATGTCGGAGAATCGCAAGTGAGGCGGCTTATTTACCTTCGATAGGACATTAAGTCGATACATCAGTGTCTACAGAGTAAAGGATAGATATAGCTTTCTCTAGTTCTATTCGATCTACATAAGGCCCTGCTGGAGCTGGTGATATATAGTATGTGGGAAGAGCTCGGGGGCGCAAAGCTCTGAAGAATAGAGAGACTTGACATCGTTAGTGAAATGTGATACCTATGTGAGTGATGAACGACAGAGAACAATCGGGGTAAATAAGAGCTTGGCTGCTGCTCAAGAGTCGTTCTCCCATAGGGTGCCTCTGAGCAGCAGGAGAAAGAAAGACTTCCAAGTGGTCGGTGAAAGAAGCCGACTACAATCAACGGTTTTTCAACTTCATTGCCCCAACGGGCAGTGTGAAGACCCCAATAGGTGGCGAGACATCAATCCTATAGACTTGGCGAGTAAATGGGTCATTGTACCGAGAACGTGCGTCAGTCCAATCGTCTTCCGGTCCGCAAATAAATTCCGAACCAATCGTTAGTCTTGTCGTGCCGAGAATTCGATCCGAGACCGGTTCGTCGAGACGATTCTCGTCCCGAGATATAGCGCGGAGCTATTGCCTCCCTTTGTAGATTACTTCCATACAATTCGGCATAGGGCAAAAAAACACGTTGCCACAACAGTAGTTTTTCAAGGTTTTTGTGGGGGTGTACCGCAGTCCTGAAATTATAGGTAGAAAAGTATGCCTATCACATTGGATTTATAGATCTTACGCTCGACTTCCGAGCTGTTCCATGGCACGAGATAAAACAGGAATCTGGTGATCCCTTGTGCATGTCGCCATTCGTAGCCGGCCCATAATCATGAAATCCTTGATCTAAGTGTGCCATGCAGTTGATAAGGGATTCCTGGAGATAGTGTGCTGCTACTCCTAGTTGAGCCATGCCAGGTGTGCAAAAAGTAGCCTTTCTAGTGCTCCGTTGTGTGTCCCTCCAACTCGAAGGCATTACCCACGACTGTAGATCTATGCCGAATCCCATTGCCATCTCTAGAATCGACTCGTTGGAATCATTAGCCGGCTTGTGTATATGGAGTCATGTCAGGCGATCTTTCGTTTGACGCGTTGCCTCTGCCCAAGATGCCGGACGCCAACAGCAGCCGTATGTGACAAATGTGTCGTCAGAGACGTGTCTAGGCCTACCTTCCCTTCACTCGCAACAGCGAGCGTTTATGAGGACATGACCTAGTCGTATCAACAGTCGTACCCTTGCAATTAAAAAGGCAGGTGGCGAATCCAGAACCACGACTTCCCCGTATTGCGCAGCCAGGCCCTACAGTATGTGCAAATTGCTTCCGGCTCGAACATTGAGCGACCCAGTCGACCACAGGGTCAAATCTGCAATCTCGCAGCTGTGCCTCTATTGAGGAGCCAGCTATGAACGGTATGAAAGTTCTCAAAATGCAGGTAGGGCTAAAACCACGAGTCCAGCATGACGCGTGGTAGAGGCAGTCTCAAGCTACATCTAGCTACCAGCAAGGGGTAGAAGACACTCAATGTGATAACCTTCACCATGCAAGTGTTCAAGTCGCTGTAAGACCTGTGCGAAACATAGACATGGCGTCCGGCATCACAGCGTTGTAGCCTGTCAACTGGGGACAGGAGGTCCTGTGTAAGGCGTTGTTTTCTAGCGAGTCTGGTGCCGTTGGAACGTGATCCATGAGGATAGGAGGCATCGAAGGGGAGTCTAAATAAATCTATTAGATTCAAAGGACAGAGTGTGCTACTTTTCCAGGCCGGTGTTGTGAGGACGCTTCCTACGAATCTGTCTTCAGCCGTTCGTGAGTTGGCCTTCGCTTGGCGGGCGGGCAGGCAGGGGTCACAAGACTGTCGAAATAACCGTAAACGCGCTCCAGTAGCGATTGAGCCATGAGAAATCGAACGAGTCGATTACTCACCTTCAATTCACCATCGTGATGTATGTGTAGGCGTCGTCATTCTCGGACTGTGAGCGGGCTAGCGCAAACTCAGTTCACAACCCACGAACAGCAGGACACTGGAAGACTAGCTGAATGGCTCTACGAGTCGCGATTCCCAAGCTCTCAGCACGTATAGTAAAGACCATGCCCCTCTCTTATGAGTACGCGCAAAGGTTGTGCGATAGTTGCACCCAAGGAAAGTTTCCATGTAGGACCACAAGGGCACCCATCTTTACGCCCTAACCTCAGAGGGTTTGGAAGCGGGATTGGAGGACCGTAAGGAGACTCGCGTGACATGCGCAATTGTGAAGGTGTGGAGCTTGTCGATAAATTGGAACTGCCTACCACCTTTGGGTGGAGTGTACAGCCAAGTCCATGAAGTGGCTGAACCTTTTTTGCGTTTCATCAGCATCCGGTCTGGACATCAAATGTACCGATATAGCGCAGACTTCGCCTGAAGGTGGTGGATGTAGTAGGTTAGTGATAAGGATTGACTTCTCTGAACTATGGTTGAAAATGAACAGCGTTGAAGAAACCGGACCAGTGCATCCTCGCTATTGCGATGAGTACACGTCATTTGATCCTGGGGATTTGCAACGGGTTTGCTTTCCAAGGATCTGACTTCATCTCTGGAGACAATTCCGGAAGCAGGACACCATGTGCATATGGCTCGGCGCTGCTGTCGTCGAGAAATCCAAGAACGAGGGGAAGGATTGCATCGCAACGCGTCGAAACGAGGAGCAAATAGATGGGGAGCTGCCAGGGCGAACCCATAATCTAGAATACGTAGGTGAGCAGACAATCAACTCGCCACCACCGTGTAATGCTGAGCTAAGTATTGCATGAGCTACGTATTGCCAGATAAACCCTTGGAAGCATACCCCATTCTGGTTCGCTGGTTGACTGGCCCGCGAAAAGAGCAGACCAGTTCCGTCCCGGACCAGTCGCTCACGTGCAAGACCCACTTATATGAATGGGAAGGGTTCATGGGCCTGGTGCTCATTGTTAACATACGTGGAGCTGGGTTCACGTTGTACCACGTCTAAATACCTGACATCAATTTGTTAGGGTATCCATCGTAACCTTCATCCTTTCATCCATCTTGTCTGCCTTCGCTGTTACGGGCTGTCTAATCACTGTTCAGATACCTACTTAAAGTTCGCATCAGAGCACCACCTGCATTCCTTTTGTTTCTGCGGATCACGAACACATACCGCATTTCACTCGACGGCCGCCACAACACCACCCCATCTCGTATCATCGCAAATCGTTCATCATGTCGTTACATCGTTTAAGGCGCCTCAATTATTACGAAAATATGGACTGTCGAAAGGCGGACCGTTGTTCTGTTGCTGAAAAGTCGGCGCGGACATTGGATCGAATGACGTAAAAATGGAAGCTGTCGTATGGACATCATTTGGAAGCCTCTCACCTCCAATCCCATACGGATCGACCTGAATTGCTCTTTGGTCTGAGTTCGGAAAAACCATCGAGTTCTCCATCACCAGGTCGGAGACATTAAGAGACACTCGACGGGCCACAGCCACTAGGGTCTTAAAAGCCATTGAATATGCGTTTTCTGCTAACGGATCCTTCATCATACGCAACCAGCGCACCATTTTCTTCGCATACTGCGACAACTCGACGACTTCTTGCGAGCCTGGCACAGAATACGAAAGCGCGAGCAGAAATACTGAGATAGCTTGCATCATATTATGCACTATGCTCCACCAGGGTCCGGCTTTGTAAATTAAGACCGGATTTGGCTGATCAGGCAGAAAGTCGGTAGCAGTCTTCGCAGCATTTACGCAAACATCCGCCATGCGGCGAATGAAGAGTGTTGGGATGTTGGGTTCGGTGCCTAGTTGAGATTGGCTGAGGCTAAAGAGACACGGTCGTGTGAGCAGAATGCGTGCGCTACAAAAATGGAACCCGAGAAGCAGACTTTCACGAGAAAACGCAGTCGAAGGGTTGGGCCCGGGACGTGGATCGTGGGTTTGAAAGTTAAACTCAGAAGGCAGGGAGACGACCCACTGGTCTAAGCGGTTGCCGAGTTCGCACATATCTCGCTGGATATCGCCCGGTGACCGGATCATCGTTGCCGCGGAATATAAAGATGTGAGAACATTTTGGGTTATGATTCCCATTTCGGCCACGGCTTTGAAGTACGATCCGCAATTAGCCGTTACTAATGGCACCGTGCTGCTGGGGGTAGGAAAAAGATCCACCATATCGTTAGAATATGGGCCTGGAAATGTTGGAGAAAGAACAGAAGATGAAGCAGTCCAGATGGATGCAGGAGTTACTGGCGAATTCCCCAACCGAATGCTTTCTTCGCCAAGTTCCGAGAGCTGGTCTTCCGAGATAGGCGCGGGAAATGGCACCGAGCAGGCAGAATCCACAATTATGCTGGGTCGACCAGTAATTATACTGAGAAGACGCTCGAGGGAATAGATACTCCACCATATCCGTACTAGCATCTCCTTCTTCGTGGTCGATGCCGAAGGGTCTTCGTTGCGGACATGAAGCCCAAGTGAGTAGGCGAAGCGCAGAGCCACGCCCACGACTATCCACGAGCTGTAGGCGGGTCAATATCCAATCAAATGAAAGACAGGGAGATGCCGAAGCAATCGAGGAACAGGGCTAGGGAGATGAAGACTTGCCGGCTGATTTGGCCTACAGAGAGATAGTAGAAGGCGAGCAACCCAAAAACTTGAATCTGATGCACATCCGGATGGTTGATGAGAGCGAATTCGTTCAGACCAAATGCCCGGGCTCTGGCCTGGTAGATGAGATGGTCCACCTCGTCTGCCTCCCAGCGTGCCTTGACGAGGTGCGAGTGTTTGGCGCCAATAGCAAACACCAAATTCATGATGGCCTGCCATTTTGGACTCAAGCGAGGCGCAGTGCCAACCCTCACCGCTCTGAAGTATTTCCGGAAATCTTCTTCGAATTTCTTCCGCGGAAGAATGGGGAAGGAGTCGTGTACTGTGGCCATGTAGCATTGGAGGAGGCGCTCCGCAGTCTCCGGTGTTGGTAATTCATACGGGTCGATGACATAATCTAGGTCTACACTCTCGCTGTTCAGATAGAAGTTGAAGGTGCTCACTTGCTCAATGTTCTCAACTCCGTACGATGATCCCCGTCGATCACTCACGTTCGGTGACTCATCGCCCCGCTCAAGTTGTAGCATGATGGTCCGTAACCATTGGAGTTCTGAATTCTTTCCCACAAAACCCGTCGCTCTCACACGATCATCTTTTAGAAGGTCTTCGTCGAGAAGATCCATGGACCCGGCGTCCAAGGGCTCAAGGGGTTCTCTGGGCTCGACAGGGCTGGCATCGCTCATACCTTGCGGTTCTCTGGATCTGTCGACATCGGTATCGGGGTTAGAGGGCACAGGCGGCTGCCGAAGTTCAGAAATATCTTCTTCGACCTAGCTGGATATTAGTTCGAGAAGTTTGGCCATTTGGAAAACCTCGGCCGTTGCTACTCACGGCATCAAGCAGCTCGCCAATTCTCGCGTTATCCTCGCCATCGACGCGCCCTCTGAGAGCTGATAGCAGGCCAGCCATTTGGACACATCGTTCTGTAACACTAGTCTCGTAAGAGAAAGCCGTGAGACTAAATGAGGGCCTAGACTAACATCTTCAGTCTGTCCTTCCGTGGTAGGACATAGACGCACTCCCGATGAGTCGTTTCGCAGTGCTTGCACCGTGGAGTGTCGCCAGTGCATCTTATCTTGTGATTCCTACACGCCGTGCAAGCTCGTGGGACGCGCCGCCTTTCCTTTGTTGGAGTTTGCGCAAATCCCGATCGTGATAGACGGGGGATGGGTACTTTTCGAGACCCAGCCGACGCCGTTGGTGTATCCGAAGACATTGCTGGTTCTACGCCTTCCTCGTTGAGTTGATAACGTACGATGGACCACCACTAAGTAGTTAGCGGAGTGAGAGCGACTGCTACGGGCCCGAACTGAAGGAGCTATAGCAGATCTATCAACAGCACAAGCGCGCGAGCCAATTGCATATCTGTTTTTGAGCTCAGGGCGCTGGCAGCGAAGACAAGAACCGTCGGTGCAAAAGGCGCTATTCACACCGTTCCGGGGCAAGAAAGGATACGTGGGGCAGACACCCAGTCTTGCGTGATGCAAAGAGAATCGCTGCGAGTCCTTGGTGACGTGGCGTCGTATGGTCATGCGCGTCGTAGGGCGTCGATTTCGTCACCGGGAGGGACTATGGGATGAAGGGAGGATCTGAGGACGATACAGAAGAGCTATCATTCCGAGCAGGAGCCAAAGAGCCTCAACCGAGCTGGACATACCACAGGAACACAGTTGGGATTCGTTTCGCGCGATGATGTAAGCTATGATCGAGTTCTATGGAAATAGAGGCCGGGCCAATCAAAAACTTCAAAGTCGCAGTCGATCGATTCAGAAGCGACCCATCCTCGTTCGAGAACAGCATCAAACTGGTGGCATCCTCCTCGGCGTATTTGCCATCTATAGCCTGATGTGCCCGAGCGCTGGAGAGCAGGGAGGCCCTAGAAAACGTCACCCACGTAGCGAACGTCCTCACAGCTGGTACAGTTCGACTACACCCAGGTCACTCCATCAATACGTACCTGAAGGTGCTGAGAGCGCTCGTCCAAAGAGAGACGGGCGAAAGTAAGTCGTCACAAGGTCAGTCCTCCCCTGATATGGCTACGTTCTGCTTAGGAAGAGATTTAGCCTCCCTCCGACTTGCTAGGCTTCGTCTTTGCCCCCAGTTTCTTCGACTTTCCAGCATCGTCCTCCTCCTCCTCTCGTCAACATCTACACGCAAATGTCGCGCAGATTGTAGATCGGCCTCTCACTATCTAGTCGAACCCTATTCCTTTAAGCTCCAAGGTCCTCGTTATTCGAACACCGCCTTCACTCTAGCCCCACACCGCTCGCAATACCTCGCTCGTCTCCCCTCCTATTCGCAGTCTACAGTAGAGCTTGCTCCTGCCGACTCTCGCGCACGCCATACTCTTCTCACAGAACAAAGCTCGAATAAAACCGCCCATGGCGGCGACGGATCCAGCTGCTCGGAGAGAACGGTTCGGATCCGCCCTCGAAATCCATGCCAAAACAAACCCGTTGCTCAACAATAAGAACACAACCCACGGCAATCATCTTTGAAGAAATTCTAATGCGAGCTACGGGAACGATGACAGATTGTTAGAGCGTGGTCTCTGACAAGGTGGTGTTATCTCGGCTTCATCATTTTTTTGCAATATGCATCCTAGCTACGGTCAGGAGATTTAGTGGCGGGCCCCACGTATGCACAAAGCGCCGGGGAAACACGCAAGCTAGATGGACACCTAGGCAAGGGACATCCCCATCATTTACTCAACTGGCGACTGTCTTCAACTATATGGGGACGGCGTAGAATTCTTGGGTCCTATATCATCAAGATCTTTAGGACGTCATTCCTTATCACTGCCGCGCTGCCCACAGCCATGTCGGCTTGAAGAACCAGCGTCTCAACTTTACTTTCCGTGTGCCATCCGTCTTGGCACGATATAATTTGTCGGAATTCTTTACCGAACCAATTGGCTTGTTGTGAATTTGACATCACCTCAACGAGCAGGACAACTTCAGAACCTCCAGACAAGCCAGTTCCATTTCACTTCCTGTTGATCGCCTTTTTTCTATTGCCCTGCATCCTGCGCTCTGAGCCCGACAGGGCAACAATGGTTGAAAACACAAGTATGAAGGGTGCCATGGTTGACTCAATGTCGTAGGTGGTTAGTGCAAACCCCGCAGCGCCTCTTCGCGGAACTCCTATCGACGATGCGGTTGCCCATGTCCCAGGCGTTCTTACGTTCGGCATTCTTCTTCCGTCTCCCCCTTTTCCTTTTTCATTGGAGGCACCGCACAGCACCATCGGACGATTACGAAGAATCTCGTTTTATTTGAGTTCCCACCCTACGTAATCTTACGCAGCCGAGAACCCTCCTACGCACCAAACAGCTACTCATTATCACGAGCTTGATAGTATATTTCGCAAGAGATCTTCTTCCATGGAAGGAAGCTACTCGTGCAGGATGTATTTAAGTTAACCTACAAATGTGGCGGCGTGAGATGGCTTGTACAAATTAAGCACTATTTCCCTCGATTGTTATGGCACCAGGCATCAGCCCAAGTAAGATGGACAGCGTTCCAGTCTGATTGCGTCAAAAAAAGGTTGTACTGGTCTTCATCAGCTTTTAAAGCAGTCACTAGGTCTAGCTCAATATGCACATTTTGCTTGAATACCAAGAATATGACAACCTTTTAGCAAGCCACCATGTTAGGAGTTGCGAATAAACAGAGCAATGGATACACTCGGTATCTACGACCATATCCACTATTTCGAATTTCGAAATAGGAAAATACCCAGATATCTTTAATTCCTCATCAAAGATTTCACATTAGTTAAATTCTCGATATCGTTTGGAGTCCTCAGATAGCGCAACCTTGCAGTTGATCAATCTGTCCGTGCTCTCCATAGCCTCTCTAAATATTTCTAGCAAAGAATCAGACTCTCGTCAGCCAACCATACACTTGCAGATTCACATATAAGTGAACACTAATTTATAATTAAAAGAAATTCCACTTCATTCACAGTCTGCGAGGTTTAACTAATGTGCGGCTTATTGAAGCGCAAATGAATGAATGCATCGAAATCTCGGTGCATTGTGGCACGATGTTGCTGTACTGGGCCACAAAAACAGAGTTCGATCGGCGCTGTCTATGTATCTCTCTTTGAAACAGAGGGAAATAAGGGGCTAGGCTAGTAAACCTGATAAAACGATTCATGGACTGTTCAAGCCTATTAATTAGTTGAAATTTAAATCCTACTTGCGTTGACCTATAAGGCCGTTAGAAAAGCCAGGAAATCATTCGCTCATTCCTACTAACATATTTGTCTCTCGCATTCCTAAGTCGATGCCGTGCGCATACAATGGCACACTATAGGTCGTATAACTTCTTCAGCCAGCTGAAAGGCGAGCCTCGTGAGCCCCGCCTAAGTGGCGTCCAGCCGCTCAGCCAGATTCCGGTGAACACGACACTAGGCTGACCCAAGAGATGTTCATGGGCAACTTAAAACTTTAAGATAAAACATAACACTTAACAGTAAGTAACGAAGTGATGGACTTATGTTAGAAAGATACGTATCGAAATCACAGAAATGGCCGAAGCGTTGGGCTGCGCGGCGTCCGTGCTCACGGTCATCGAATCGATCGCACACATTACCAAATACATCCGCTCTTGCAAACACGCCCCACAAGAATCCCAACTCCTTGTCCGCGAGCTTAGCTATGTTCGAGGACTTCTCACTACCCTCCAGGAAACGATCGATGAGCAGGAAAGTTCGAATGACATATGGTCTTCCGCCAGCATACTACTCAATGATGATAACGGACTTCTGCCACATTTCCAGCAGCTGCTGGACGTCCTAGACCTCCGGGTCGGTGGCGCTTCTCGAGCGAAAGGGTTTGCAAAAGTCAAGGAGGCCCTCAAATGGCCATTCATGGAATCTGAAACGCTGAAACTGATCAACACGGTCGAACGATACAAGGGACTCTTCGAACTCGCGCTTGACAACGATCACATTCGATTATCACAAGCCATTCGTGACGATGTTAAGAAATTGTCAGCTACTGTGCAGGATATCAGGCGTGAGTTGCTGCTGGGCTCGCAAGAGATCAAAATGCTCAGCCTACAAAGTGAAGATGTACATAAAGAGGTTGTAAAGAACACTCAGCAGCTGGAAACACTTAGCATATGGAGTCAGAATGTCCATAAAGAGGTGGACAGAAGCACCCAGCAGTTGAGAAAACTCAATGTCCAGACGGAAGGTATTTTAACCCACTTCCCGTTCTATATACTCTCATATCTAGTCAGTATCAGTAACGGGCGCGAATCTAATATCTGATCTAGACTCCGAATTTCGAAAGGTGTTTTGTTGGCTCTCGACGTGGAACTTCTGGAGTCGACAACAAGACGTCCTTGCGCAGCGTGTTGGGGATACTTGCGAATGGTTCCTTGCGACCCCGGAGTTTGAGCACTGGAAATCCGGCGATTCGTGCTTTTTGCACTGTTACGGACCTCCCGGGGTTGGCAAGACTGTCCTCACATCGGTTATTGTAGATCATTTGCACACGACCCTACCTCCAGATTGTCGATCAATAGCCTTCTTTTGCGACCATGCCGATACTACGAAAGACAAATATATTACTCTTCTTGGCGCTCTACTCCAGCAATTAATCAAAGACGGATGTTTGAGCTGGGTTGATGTCAAGGACTTGTACGAGCAGCACCAACACGGAACAAAACCTCAGGCAGCTGAACTTATGGCTCTCCTCCGCAGCGAATTGAAGAGCGCTCGCAAAGTGTATGTGGTTTTGGATGCGCTCGATGAATGGAGCACTGATCCGGACGGGTTATCTCTCTTGCTTTCCGATTTCAAAAGCCTTGGGCCAAATATCAGCATCCTCGTTACCTCACGACCGGCCACATATATCCCCAGCTTATTCATTGATGACACTAGGCTCGAACTTAGCCCACCCAAAGCTGATTTGAAAAGCTATCTGCGATCACGAATTGTCAAAGAGAGCGAGCGCGGCGAGCGCAGTTTTCTAAAGCACGATCGCCAGCTCCAAGAGAAAGTAGAGATGACCGTTCTCGATAGATGCGAAGGACTGTAAGTTATCGATAAACCTTTTATTAATAACAGTCGCCCCTTTCTGTTCATATGTGAATGTTGTTCACTAGCTTACCCATTCCAATAGATTTCTCCTTGCACGCCTACAAATGGACCAGCTATCACGACAAAGGCAGAAGAGAGCTTTCATCAAAGCACTCGAAGACTTGCCCCGAACGCCTGACGATTTATACAACATTGTACTAGCGCGAATCGAAAGCCAGAGCAAGGAAGATGCCTATCTTGCCCAACGAGCATTTGTATGGATTTACTATTGTCGGGAACACGCTTCCATCAGTCTACTCCAGGTTGCCCTTGCTATTGAACCAGGAGATATTGTGATTAACGAAGATGGCTATGTCGATTGGGAGATTTTAGTCTCAATATGCGGTGGCCTTGTAGTCATGGACCGAGAAAGTCAAATCGTCCGTTTCGTGCACCCGACAACCCGCACCTTTTTCGAACAACATTTCAGTGGACAAGCTCATAGCTCAGAGTCAGACCTGACGAGATCTTGCCTGACGTTTATTCTCTCCGACACTTTCAAAGACCTCATGACTGCGTTGATGCTTCCTTCGACCCAGAGCTTGAGCGAGCGCGATATCGGATCTTTACGTACCTATCATCTGCCAGCATTTCTCATATACGCGTCCCGAAATGCAACTGCACATTACTTCTCGGAAGGAGAGACACGAGCAAATTTTGACATGATGAAGAAGATCTTTGAGAACAACCGAACTCTTACCCTCTTTTGGCAGGCAAGAGTACGGTTCAGTCTTATAGGATGTGGGTGGGATCTAGTAAAAGTGTTGGATTCGGACAAGCTGTGCATCGCCTCGTTTCTTGGCCTTGCACAGGTTGTTGAATGGTTGATAGAATCCGGCTCATCGCCGAAGCGCCTGGACACGACCAGACAAACTCCTCTATATGCAGCCGCGAGCCGCAGTGAGAACGCCGTGGTTGAATTACTACTACGACACGGAGCCGATCCAGATCAACGGTCATTTGACACACCTCAGTCTCTCACCGTTGATTCAAATGCGCAACAATTATGCTACACTCCAATGCATTGCGCATTGATACGCGGTAATATCACTCTAGTCCGGCTACTGGAGCGTCATGGAGTCGAATTGCTACCATCTTCGTACGCTTCGCAATCAATCTCTCCTCTTCGCATAGCTATACAGTCTAGTTCTAGATCAATGGTGGAGTACGTCTTGCAACAACGGCCACAGGATCTTCACGAGGAAGGCCCTACTGGATACTCCCCTCTACGCGATGCCATTGGGATAGGTGCGATTGATGTAGTGGCATTATTGCTTGACGCTGGAGCAAGCACCACCACCAAAGACAGCCGAGGGTGGTTTCTAATCCAGTGCACCATCCTGGCACCTATTTGGCGAGTCCCTGATACTGCAAGTTCGTCTATATGTAAGCTCATTATCAAACACACACCATCTGCGCAAGGCTTTCTGGGTAATCAAGGAATGCACCTATACCGACCGGTACTATGGGATCATCGACCTCAGACCTTGGGTATGCTTTTGGCACAGCAGTGGCGGAACAAACACAACGATCCCAGAAGCACGTTTGGAAGACTCTGGGCTTGCCTGAATGAAAATTCATCCCATGCTGCCGATCAGGCTGTAAGCGACCTACATCCTGAGATCGTTACAGCAATAGAGTTGGAAGACTCAAACGTACTACTCTACGCTGTCTACCGAGGCTGGGAACCCACTGTGCGATCTCTCCTTCGGCTCGCGGATATCATTCACTGTACTCCTGACCTCAAAAATCAGGCACTTTGTGAATCAATCCTAAACTACCGTTATAGCCTTATTGATATCCTATTAGATGCTGGAGCAGACGTAAACGCAGCTTTGCCTACTGGAACGCCACTCTGCCGAGCTGTTCTGTCGCAAAGTTCACGGTTAGTCAGATACCTTCTCGTGAGAGGAGCACACGCGAACACCGAATGTGTCAAATTCGGCACTGCCCTACACGCGGTCTGTTATGAACCCTTCACTTCCCCTACCGATTACACTACCAAAGTGTTACAGCTTCTGGTCGAGCATGGGGCAGATGTGAATATGGCCCATAGTACTCTCGGGACGGCTCTCACCGCGATGGCGAAAAAGTCATCACAAGAAAGCTTTGAGGGGATCAAATATTTGCTCCAGCTTGGAGCCGACTGCAACCAAACCGGTAGTCTTCTTTTCACACCTTTAATTGCAGCAGCCAGTTCGCCCGGCCATTTCTCAATCAAAGTGATGCAGGTTTTGCGAGAAGCCGGAGCGGATGAAAATACCTTTGGAGGAATCCATGGCACTGCTTTGCTTGCAGCCGCAAGCTCACACTCATTTTGCGGCGGAGAGAAGATCTGGAAATCAGTCGAATGGGGTGCTGATCCACATGTAGCTGGACCATACGGCACGCTAGCTGAAGTGGCAGCAAGGAATCCCGATCCAATCATTCAAAGTTTGGTTTCCGACAATTGCAACCTCCTCCGACAATACATGCTACACAAAGCGTTAGTGGCCACGCCCTCATCCCCCGGAGGAATAGAGATCATGATCGATCTCCTCAACAAGAATACCGACATGGACCTGGAGGCAGGGCCCTACGATAGCCGTGGCCTTCCCAATGCTGTTGCATTCAGTACCGATACAACGATCGAGCAACAGAAAGTTCGAATTCTCCTCGCTCATAGTGATACGCTCAATGCTCCCGCACTGAAATACTCCAACGTTCTGCAGATGTACTTGGATTGCACGGCTCCCTATATACCAATTCTTGAACATCTCTACAAGAGCGGAGTCAGTGCCAATGCGTCTCTTGGTCTGTATGGAAAAGGTGTTGCGAGCGAGATTGCTGTACGGCATTACCTAGAAGATGGTGCGGACATGCAAGAAACCTGGGAGAAGACCATCATCCTTCTACATCGCAACAAAGCTACCTTCAGCGACAGCGACTTTCAAATCCTACTCAAATATCCATGGTTCTCAAATGTCCTAACGGGTGGTTCCCTAGATGGCCATTGACGGATATCTCCCCTTCCTGCGTAGGATATTTTGTCCATCAGGGGCTTTCGTACAGGACTCTCCCGCTACAATCACTGCACATCCAACACCGCAATACCAACATGTCCCAACCCGGCGAACTCTGTAATCATCGACCCCGCAACGCCTCAAGGTTTGGTGGATTCTACTCCACGGCCACTGAGTACGCCGCTTCAAGGACCAAGAACATAATATTTACGATTCTCCCATCCCACCAACTTGATATATACAAGAAACCCCCAAAATCAGACACCCGCCCCCCTCTCCTCTCAACACAAACACGGCAAATGGATCGTCTGATAATTACTGCACGTCTTTCCACTGGGCGTATCGCTCCCCGTTTGCAGATACAAGTCATAGTACGTAGAATCCGCCGACTTGCACGCGAGAAAGTTCAATTCTGCTCACACACGCTGGTCAGCTCCGTCTCCCAAGCCCCTTCCACACACTCAACCCAAAGAAAGAAAGAGAGAGAGAAAACACTCACGCCGCCCAAAGCTACTCCCCGTCGTAGTGATAATCGTATCCCCTTCCAACCCCCACGCCGTCGTCGTGCCCGCCGCCTCGAACACAAGCGGCTTGTAGCTCGTGCTAGCCGCGACGATGTTGAGGAAGCGCGCCGTCTGCTTGGACTGGATGGTGGCGCCGATGGTGAAGTCCTCGGCCGAGGCCTCGGGCCCCAGCACGGGGATCGATGTGTTCTTCGCGTTGGCCTGCAGGTACAGGTGGTAGATGGGCGTCGAGACGCCGCGAATCTTGCCGACGGTTGCGAGAGCCCCGGCCGGCGCGGGGGTTGGGGCGGCGAGGGCGAAGGGGGCGAGGAGGAGGAGGGGGAGGAGGGGGGGTGGGAGGTGCATTGTGGGATGTGGGGAACGATGGGCGAAATGAGGAAAAGGAGGAGGGGAAAAGATGGTCGAGATATCGAGGGGCGAGGTTAGTCGGCGGACAAGTTCAACCCCGGGACTCGACAAATGACGGGAGTGGGAATGTAGAGCGTGGTCCCTGGATCTATCGCGCTTTATACGATCGACGGCTGGGCTGGTCTGCTTTTTCTCTAGAGGCTTAATCTACCGCGTGCGTGGATATATATCCATACATCTTCCGTGGGGATGTATCCATGTGCCATGCGTCACGCGGCGGCGGCCGTGGGTAAATATCACAACCACCCTGGCTGCTATATACATATACCGTACGCGGTACAGTACCATGGTCGCGAGTCCCGCGGTTAGGAGAAGGGGTAGATTGCCGCCAGCTTCGATCGCAAGACCGAGGCGGCGCTGGCTCCGTAGACGCGATTTCGACGCCGAGACGCGCTGCTGGTGTGGAGAGGTGCTGGGTGCGAAGATGCGGAGTGCATCTATAGATGCGATGCGTTGTGGGGAAATCTATCCATGCACAGACGGGCTCGCGGACCGGGGTCCAGATTGGAAAAACCCGGCTGTACTTCTCTATCGCCAAACTCCAGACTCGACTACTACGCGCAAAGATGGAAAACATGAGGAGAAGAACTAGAATTAAAGACGTATATATATATATATATGTGTGTGTATGTGTACACTCCAACGGTCGTAGAATCATACATGTCTTCATGACGGATGGCAAAACACGCACATAATAAAAAAGCCGTAGACTCCTCGCTAAGCTAATGCACAAACATGAACAGGGCGTATTATCGCGCCAGGTATATCTAAAGAACACAACCTCTACACCTGCTGCTTCTTCTTCGTCTTCGTCTTCTTCCATCTCCTATTTTTACATGCCCATTTCTCATTACGCCCCGTAATTTTGCGACGTGCCCACGGGTTGATACCCCCCATGTGGAGCATGCCCGTGTCCCATCATTGGCGGTGGACTCACCATCGGCGGGCTCATCGCATACGACTGCTGGTCGCTGTACGATGTGCCCGTCGAAAAGTGGGAGCTCTTGTGCGTCAACGGCTGCGTATCCGCGTCTCCATGTATACTCCACGCGGCCGACTTGCGATGATCGTCGTAATGGCGGTGGTCCGGGACCAAAGACTCGCTCGCTTCATCGTGCACGTGAACGTCGCCATGGCTCTTGTCTTCGTGGCCATGGCCGTGGCCGTGTTCATCTCCGGCCTCGAGGGCGTAGGGCTGTCCGCTCTTTCGGAGACGCCAGTTGCAGAATGCGGCGCTGACTTTGTCGAAGAAGAGGATGAGGAAGAGGAGGATGAGACACACGGGGAGCAAGCTAGGCGAGGCGATGACGGCATAGAGGGCATCGTCGTTGCTGACGAGGGCGATCAGTGTGCCGCCGATTGCGAGCGCGATTAGACGGATGATGACAGACACGAAGTCGAACAAGTCTGCCTTATGCCTGCGGATGAGGAAGAGGAAGGCGATCGAGCAGCCGATGAGGGTGCAGAAGGAGACCCAATAGTAGAGATAGACGACTTTCCAGCTGGCGAGGGCAATCTCGGTCGAGTACTGTTTCTCCATCTTATCAGTCGGGATCTTCATCCCGATTCCCTGGTACACGCCGTCCCAGATGTAGATCATGATTGTCGAAATGTCGGACTCTGTCCACTCGCCAGTCCTATTGAATTCGGCTGCGACTTCTGGAGAGCAGATTCCGGTTGTATTGCCCGCACTCCAGATCCAGGTCAAAGTCATGTCTTCCAGACCGGCCGTCTCAACCTTCTTGTTGAAATTGAAGTATTTGAGTAGATAGGTCAAAGCGTCTGTTAGTTTCTGTCCATCCAAATTTTCGACGTGGCAGATCTTGTCGATGTCCTTTTCGATCTTTACATATATCCTCATGACGTAGCGGGCGATTGCGATTTGTTGGGACCCTTCGACTACGCCTACAATCGCGAGTTGAAACGGGAAGTGCAAGCAGGACCATACTTGTTGGCGAATCGTTCCATAGTGGCCGTGGGGGAAGTTGTCAAAGTACAGCGCCCAGAGAAGGACCTGTAGAAAATGATTAGAAGCTGCGTATGCAAGCACGTAGTGAACAGCGAGACTTACCAGAACCAGGATAATGCACATGATGAGGAAACAGCTTTCGACATCCAAGCCACTCTTCCCCATCATCCGCGAGACCGTCTTCGTGACTCCAATGGCACCTTCACCGATGACGATGAGGGTGAGCAGGCTCATGCGTTCCATCAAATGCGTCTTCTTGAAGCTCAACATTCTCCAGCAGCAGGATATAGTAATGACACAGACAGCCTCCAAAAGCATGACGATGTACCACACAACATAGACATTCTCGTGTCCAAGCTCGTTCTCCCGGAAAGCTGGAGTCATTGCGCCGAATGCGGCAGCAGCAACGGCGTAGATGGCGATCATCAAGCCCAGGGGGAGGTATAACTTGGAGTAGCGCTCCCTGATGGTGAAGATCTACTACTGTCAGCGGGGCTCCATTGCACGTGCAAACAAACTTACGAGCACAATGATGTATTGCAGAGTCAACAGGCCTCTGCTAATTACCAAAGTATAGCAGAGAATGCGGAAGTTCGTGTTGTCCCCCGGTTTGCCCGGATTGAACGAAGACCCCACCAGAGCCAAGCCAACAAAAACAATGAACTGGACAGTCTTGCAGACGCGCTCGTATATCGAGTCGCGGGCGAAGCGAACATCGTGCAGCGTGACCTGGAACCAGGTGCACCACAGGATCCCAAAGAAGCCAACGTATGCTATCAGGTATGAGGTGTCTGTGATGGAGTGGTAGGTTGTGAAGGTGGCCAAATTGGCTACGAAGAACAAATCGAAAAAGAGTTCGACGGTATTCGCTTCGTGACGCTGCGAGAAGACGAGCTTCTCTTGATCGGCGCCCTGAAGTGGTGACTCGATGAATGGCGTGGACTTGTGCATGCGCCTGAGATGCTTCTCGGCGTCGCTTTGCAGAGGGCCATGTTAGCTGATTCGTGCCCTCAAGCGCCGCTACTACCGGCTGGGACATAACTCACACATCTCTCTTCTTTCTTCCATGGAATCCAAACCCCATTGTGGCTGTAGTCAGAGACTCTGCAGGGACAGCAAACGAAACGGACTAGAAGAGGCTCGACGGAAGACTGGGCAACGCTGGTGGCCTCCGTCGAGGGCGGCATCCAGACCTTTAAGTCTCCCCGCGCTGGGCATCCCGCGGGCAGGCCCAGGCGTGTTTTTATTTAGCTGAAGCATGGGCTGGTACATCTCGGTAGGGTGCCAATTGGGGGTGCAAGTGGCTGGTTCGCTGTCTGTGCAGGCCAGCCTATGTCTCCTCTGGGGTGAGGCTGGCAGAAAAGCTTTGATGCCAAGCAGCTGGCCGACATGGGCTGAACAGAAGTCTGACTGCGCAGCCCCCAGCGCAAGGCCTGGATTAACTCTTTGCAGCGAATACTCGTCCGCCCAAGCCAATCGAGAGCCCTGAATGCGCCTCCCAGAACACGTGCCCGTCAGCGTTGGCCAGAGTGCCAAGTGTGCATGGGCTGGGCTGAAAAGCTTCAAACTTTCTTTGCGCGCGACGTGGCGGGCGCGAAGGTGCCGAGCGAGCCCAGCTGTGGCTTCGTGCAGCGCTACAGCCTCAATTAGGCCGTGGGACGTTCGGTACTCTCCACAAAGACAGGATGGGAGCGTTCACCAGGGAAGCTTGCCCTGAGGGCCGAGCATCGTGATGTTGATGTTTGCAGTGGCAGGATCGATAGATTCGGAACCGAGACCGAAGCACCGGCCCCCAAGTCCCAGTCCCAATCCCGGGAGTCAAGCAGGCATGAAGGCGGGTAGCGCAGGCGCCAGGCCATCGGAAAGTAGCAAAAGCCTATGGAGCACACAGCGCCTGTGTAATCGTTCAATTAGCGCTCCATCGGAGGGGAGAGAATGTTAGCACTCAGGGGCTGTGCCATCGTACCATTTCCTGCCGATAGAACTGGCCCCTACCCAGTTACATCTATCATCAGTAGTCCCTTCTCTCCACCTACCATTCTACGCATCTCGTTACACCCAACACAGCATTGAAACCCAGACTAACGCTTATCGCTGTACCAATATGGGGGTGCAGTACGAAGGACGCTCAGCCACCGCCCGCCTCGATATTCGCCCGGAACGGAGGAACTGGGCCAAAGGGGAACGAAGACAGCAAGCGAGAACTTGACCGGTTGGGGTCGTATATGCTGATGCCGAAGATTGATATGCTGATGCAAGCCCTACCATCCCTTTCTTGAGAGAGCCTGTCACTACCCCGCGTCCAAGAATCAATCAATCGATCCATCATCCCCATCAACGCCAATGCAAACTCCCCCTACTATGTAAAACCACAGTTCTCCATTCCTCAGATCCCATCCCATCTCAGCTCCTCGCTCTCCAATCCCATACGTAGAATTCTCTTCTTCATCGCATGCACTTCCCCCTATCGTCCCATTCCCTATGCCCGCCGCCAGCAGCCATCCTGCACCTGCACCTGCACCAGCGACAAGCCCATCCTCGCCCCCTCGCTCACCAGCGCCCCAAGCGCCACAAGCATCTCAGCCGCGAGTCTTTTGGATCCAGAATGCAAAACGCATCTCCGGTCAAGATGTAGCAGACTAGCGGCTATAGATGGATGTCGAGGTACAATGGTAGGTTGTGTCTGCAAATGAACAGGCTCGTAAATTTGGGGCCCGTGGAATTGCAATTGATGGAGATGCGCCGTGTGCGGTGCCGGCAAGGTTCTGACGTGCCTTCGGGTGGCGGGACGGTGGACGCTGATGCCATCAATGTGACCGCGCCTCTTCCTCACTTGTACACCAATCACCGGTTTGGGAACTTCCGTCCAGGCCGGATATGCTCATAGAGTGTACATAGTAGATATACAATTATATGTTCATTAGTCTTTCAAGTAGGTATTATTTAGCACCAATGCTAAAGTCATATTTGAAGCCGAAGCCCAGAATCCTCCAGCTTCAACGCCATCCATCCATCCATCCATCCATCCATTCCGTTACAAAATACCCTGTGTACATAAATCCTGGTCTAAAATGCGAATAGCCAAACGCCAGACGCTGCGCTCAATCATACATACTAATGCAAAAGTGACCCTGTTATCTATGCTATGTTCATCACTTCCTCAGTAACAAAGTCCCCTCATTCGAGCTCCCTCCTTCACCGGATGTGCCAACGTCTTCTTCCTCGTCCTCATCCTCGTCTTCTTCGCTCCAGCCTTCGGCTTCTAGGTTCTCACCCCGAATACCGAAGCTGAGTAGGAAGCCTAGGAAGGAGACGCCGGCAAAGATGCCGAAAGCCAGAGCCTCCCCTTTGGGTTTAATTTTGGTAGACGCAGTGAAGAGAGAGCCAGATATGAAGGGTCCGGCGGCACGGCCAGCGGCGGAAAGCGTTTGCGCTAATCCGTTCAGAGTGCCGAGGACGTTGTGATTAGGTGCCGAATTGGTGATCTGCGTCTCTTTGTCAATTCTGCACACGCCGATCTCATGAGCAAAGCGTGACTTACCAAAAGTAGCGCAGAAGTCAAACCTCCCACACTCGCAACCGTCTTGATCACCAGAATGAAACCAAGCTCAGTCCACAGCCAACCTCTCCCGGTGCCGATGCCCCTCCAAGGGATGCTGTCCTGGTATCCAACCCCAGGCATGAGCAGGAAAGCTAATACAAACGCCGCCAGACTGACCCTATAGGTAACCTTGTTACCAATCTTCTCTCTTAGTTTGCCGTATATGCCGATTTGGAAGAGAATCGTAATAGCGCCCGCAAATGCCAACGAGAGACCGACTGCTTCCGGTTTCAACCCTCTACCCGTCGGCGGTTGCTCTTCGGCGAAGATCGGGTAGAGCGAGTTATACGAGATATTCGCTAATTGGAAGATAGTATATGTAACAAGAAGGAGGATGGTGTCGCGGTTGAAAATGTGTTTTTTCGCGAGGTGGTCGCCGGAGTGCTGAGGGAAGAGTGTGGGGGCAGACTCTTGGGATGCGTCGTCTGAGCCTTCATCCTCGTCTTCTTCTTCGACCCCATCTAAGTGTTCGTGATTGTGATGGCGGTGGCCACTAGTCTTCCTCCTCCCCATCAGACGGCGCATGTAGGTGGGTCGCGTCGAACTTGAGAACTGCCAGAGCCACGCAAAGAGATTTTCCACCCTCTTTCCAAGCGGAGGCAAGTCCCGGGCCTCCTCCAGACTCTCCTCCAAGAACAGCATACATATCACAAGGTCTATTGCAAGGACAACGGCCGAGAAGAGATTTGGAAGAAGGTACGGGTACGGGTTCTTCTCGCCGGGGCGAAATGGATTTTGGTAGAACACGAGGACCCCGCCCACGAGGGGTCCTGTGATGCCGCCGATGCCGTATACGACTGGCAGGTATGTAAAGGCTTTCGACTGGTTGCTGCGATCCGTTATCTCGCCCAGACACGTCGACACCACGCCGGCGTTCCCATTGACAAAGCCCATGAGCATCTGCACCACGATGGCCTGCCACAGCGTCCTACAGAACCCGAAGGCGACAAAGCAAGCCAGCGTCAGCAGCGTGCCGATGAGTATCACAGGCTTCCTGCCAATCCTGTCTGATAGCGAGCCCCAGAAGAAGTTTGTTGCAAACTGTGCCAGGGCGAACGACGACGCGATCAGGCCCACGTACAGGCCCATCTTGCCCTCCTTGACTTCGGGAAAGCCCTTTGCCATCTCGGGCAGATATGGGCTTATTGAGTTGAGGGCCGTCTGCTCGGCGAGGGCAATGACGGCTAGCACGGCGAGCTGCCGGGTCGGGAGCGGAGACTCATTATGGTGTGCGTCGTCGGGCTCAGAGCCAGAGCCGTGGGCAGGCGATGCGGAGCCATGAAGGGGCCGGCCTCGCGAGGTAGGCGGCTTCGTAGGGAAGGTCTGGTAGTGCAGCGTCGACGACTTGCGTCTGGGTTCGATCGAGGGCTTGGTGCGACCCATGGCCGGGTGCCTAGAGGAGAGGTCGAGGGGAGGGCGGGAGCGTGTTGAGGGCGGCGCGTGGGTCTACCTCGTAGAGGCAGTGTGCTCAATGGCGAACTGTGTGCGCATCGAGAACAGCGGCGGCGTGAGGGAGGCGAACGGCGAATGGGATGGAAGTGCGGAGGGCTCCTGCAGAAGCTTCACGATCAACTTAAGATTGCCATGCTTATTCCACTATCGTCATCGCATCGCAGGTTCCAGTTCGCAGGTACCCACCGCACCGGCAGCCAATCACCGTCCGTCTATAAGTCAACGCCAGATCGGGCATCGCGGATCATGAGGTCGTGCAAACGAGATGCAACACCACGCCTCTGGGCAGTCTATATCCATTACACCTGAAGTACTCGCACGAAACGGGTCTTGTGCCCGCCGTCCAGCTGTATTTTCGGTAAGTGCACCTGTAACGGCTCCACTCGCCAACTCCGCCAAATCCAGGTCGCATCCATGAAGCCAAGATTTCTTTTCCCTTCGAGTCTCCGGCCATAAGCTCCAAGCCCTTTGCTCTCGCGCGAGTACAAGTATGAGGCTGAACGTCCACCCTCAAATTTACTAAGCTGCTAAAGTGCCGTGCTGTGCCGCATCCTTTCTCGTTACCAAACCCCGAGCCAAGGCTGGACACAGCCCAAAGTTGTATGAAAGCCCGTCGACTGGAAAGCATACACGAAGCTTATAGCACTTCTCGGGCCAAGTGCAAATGAACCGATGCTAAGTATACGGATGTACGGATGTACGGATGAGTGCATTAAATCCTCTAGCCTCTAGGACGAGATGTACACCGCCGACAGACATCATCGATACGGAGATTGAAAGAGAAGCGGTGACCGTGAAGAGCGTGAGGCCAAGTATAAAATGGGATGAGCGCTCATCATGGGAAGAACATCATCTATATTCAATTGTTCGCTTCAATTTGAGCTCACTACTTCCGTTCTCTTTTCTTTCCATTTTGCATTTGATAGTACTGGTGCTTTCAATTGCTACCTTTCCTCTGTCCACCCCTTCATTATCTTCCAGAGACCCGATCTTCTTTCCACCGCCAGTATGCGCATCTCGACCCTCACGCCGCTCCTGGCAGCCCTCCCCACCGCCTACTCCGCGATCACAAAGCCCGAAATCAACAACACTACTGCCCTCCCCATGCACTTCGGGCTGCTAGTCTTCCCCGGCTTCCAAGCCCTCGACGTCTTCGGCCCCATGGACGTCTTCAACTCGCTAGCCCTGCTCTTTAAACTCCCCATGACAATTTCCATCCTGAGCACCACGCTAGACCCAGTGAGCTCCTCGGTCTCAGG
Source organism: Melanomma pulvis-pyrius CBS 109.77 (assembly GCA_010093585.1). Classification (NCBI taxonomy): domain Eukaryota; kingdom Fungi; phylum Ascomycota; class Dothideomycetes; order Pleosporales; family Melanommataceae; genus Melanomma; species Melanomma pulvis-pyrius. Next base: position 40,923 of record MU001743.1, on the reverse strand, counting down.
AGTGATGAAAAACATGTCGCACGGCGACTTTGGCGAGGCTGTTGTGCCGACGGACACTTTCAAGAATTATCTTACCAGGTTGAGTCAGACTCCTCTCCAGGTTCGACATGAGGGACATGAGGGGCATGAGGAGGGGATAGAGGAGAAGAAGCCATGCGGGCATAAGAAAGCCGAAACGGCTGATATCGAAGTTTTGATCGTACCCGGAGGTGGCGGGACTCGGCAGCCGTTGTTGGAGGAGATCGACTTCGTGAAGGCCATGTATCCGAAGGTGAGTGATATATCATTCCCAGTCCGACCTTCAACAGATGAGATGGAATTGACAGGACTTTAGGTCAAGTACATCCTCACCGTCTGCACGGGAGCTACCATCGCAGCGCGCGGCGGCGTCCTCGATGGGCGGAGGGCCACCACGAACAAGATGGCCTGGAAATGGGCAAGTGCTCCTCATGCATCCCTTCTTACTCCAACATACTAACGTCAGCCTAGGCAACTTCGACCGGACCGAACGTCACCTGGGTGGGCCACGCGCGCTGGGTCGACGACGGCAACATCTGGACTTCTTCTGGTGTCTCTGCTGGCTCTGACATGGCGTATGCCTGGGTGGCGAGTGTCTACGGGGAGGAAGTTGCGGATTATCTCTCCAAGGCTGCTGAGTATAACAGGTGGTTGGACGCAAATAATGATCCTTTCGCTGCCATCCATGACGTTCCAGCTTAAGGGATGAGAAGAGGGGGAAACGGCGGTTGAGTGGATTGCGGATATCCTGGTAGGCGGTTGAAGAAATGAGAGTCTAGCCGGGGTTTCTTGAGAAGGCAGTCGAGGAAGAAATGCCGTTCATGTTTATATTTTGATGCTATTATCTAGTACTGTCTTTTGCTCTGGGTTTGATGACAATATGATCCAAAAGTCGAGTTCTGAGCTACAGAACAATCCTAGAGTTTGGACATGATCCTGTTTCAATCAATTAGTCACGTCCATGGGCCGGAATCAGGTTTCAGGGTGAAGTTCCAAATGTTGCGTTGTGTAATGATGATCAGACTGGTGACGAGGAGTATTCAACGCCATAATGCGTAGATCTCCGGTAGAAAGCCACATTCCATGCATTCCACCATGACATGCCCAGTGTTTGCCCTTCGCCTTAAATTCCCATCATGCTCTTCTCTCTTTCATGCATATTCACAGCAAATGCTAATCTCGCCCATCCCTACTTCTCCATCCCTCGAATCAACCGTTGTAGTTATTTGGGTTCCACTTGATTACTTTCGGTGGGGGTGCATTCGCTTTGAACTCCTCCAAGTCCAGGTCTCTAACTTCGCCCCTCGTCTTCTTCTTCTGGATATTCGCGTACACGAGACCAGCAATGAGGAGGACGAGGATTATACCAAGAGGAACTCCAATTCCAATAGCGGCCTTTGTCTTAAGATCCATACCCATACTGGCGTTGTTCGATGTGGGAAGTGTTAGGCCGAGGAAGTGCGCGTATGCGTATGCGTATGCGTATGCGTATGCTAATAGATGGGGATATGGAGGTTCTCGAGGATGCGAATATTGGAGTTGACTAGAGGCGGTCGCGCAGTCGCTCGGTGCAGTACTGCAAATTCGGTCGCAGCGGGCGACGACGGATGAGGGGATCTAGCGCTCTTCCCTGCTACTTATGAGTTTCGCTGACCATCTTGCGACACGACCGTGGCAAATCGATCGTCATTTCCCAGGTCTCGCGCTTCACAACGTACCTTTCAAGTAGTGATCTTCCAGACCTCCAACTCCCGTCAAACTTTGGGTGCAGAAACAAGGCGAGCCAGAGTCAAAAATCAGTAACTCTGCGCAGTCACGCCCTACCGTCTTATATCCGGCCAGCAGCCCCCGTCGCAAATATACGAGATGCAGGCGAACCACCGAGGCAGAGCGAAACGCCAGGGGATCGCCCAAAAGGCCCAGGATATGACTCCATCACCTTCATCTCCTTCCCAATTGGGATAGTCGTGTAAGCGCACCAATTGAGCTTATCGAAGGAAGCTTTGGAGCTGCCTTGTCAGGCCAAGACTAGTCTTCTAGAACTGCCATTTGGAAGGAAAACCGATGATTCGGGAAGGGCATTGGAGGGTCATGCAAGAATGCAGCATGACGCGCTGAGGCGCAGTGGTGGGTGGGATTTGAAGGAGTGCGGGTAGTCCGGCGCAGAATGTGCCGTGGACCGAAATGGGGAAGATTTGCGAATGAGTGTCCGCACGTGATGCGCCATATATTTAGTACCTCAAGTTACGGGCGCTCAATCCTCTGTCGGCATCCTTCAAGAAATACGAATGAATAGTACATCTAATGAGGAGTATTTGCACCAATCTACCAGCTTTTCAATCGTAGTTCAGAGTAGGTCCACTATAACCAAAAGTCTAGACAGTGAGGAGTAGAGAAGGATCAATCTTCAGACATGGATTCAATTAGAGCTGTGTAGAGGTGATCAGGTACATTGAGCCCGGTTGCTAGTTGGTTTTTTGATGAAAAGATCAACTATCTAGGCCATTATCTAGCATACTCTTTTCTTTTCCTTATGTGTTTTCTCCATTATTCCTTTCTGATATTCTATTAAATCTTCCTTCATTATAATGATTCGCGCTCGTAACAAATAAGGCTACATAAGGAGAGTTGAGTTACACATATCATACAACAGCAGGAATCCCAGGAATTTCCGTCCTTCCAGGGCCTAAGACATGGAATCACTGAACCATCTTCGACACTCCTTCTCTGAACAACACCATTGCGTATATCAAGTGGAACTGGAGCAGGACGTTCGGCATCAGCGGTTTGTTGACGGTAGGGTTAAACGCCGTGTCCGAGTACTCAACCAAAACCATGTCATCATGGCTTCTGACGTCTCTCCACACCGAGAATCTGTGCACACCCGCAAGATATCCAGTGTCCGAACCAAACGCAAAGTCGATATAACTCTGCCTCTTCGTCGAGTCAGGCGACTCCTGTTCCAACTTGCAATCCACGACTTGAAATCCACCGAACAGCTTCGAATGCAGCGGCGGTAGTGTTTGCTCTGACAGTTGAGACACGGACCAAATTGGAGGAGAGACGTTCATTTTCCCCAGCCCTGAAAAGATTAGGATTGGGCACATAATGGGATAATCGAAGAAGGAAGCGCACGCTGGTCATACCCAACCAAATCCAACCGGAACGCACTCAGGAGAGTCCTTTCAGGCGCGAGCACATACCCCCCAAAGAAGCCCTTCACAAATCTTGCGAGAAGCGCCTCATCGGAAATATCGCTGGGGACTTTTACTGCGATTGAACGCGTGCTGTTGTGTGCAATGTGGTCCTTTGGGTTGATGATTGTCTTTACAGTTGTGGAGTTTAGGAATAGGGCCGGTGCGGTTTTGGTACTTGTTATCCTTCTTGCGTCTATCGAGGAGATGTGTCGCCATGTGAAGATGGAATATGTACTTGCTGCGGCGAGGGCAACGGCAACGGAAGTTGCCAGTGCCTTGCTCATTGTTGAGGGATGTGGAATGAAATGGCTTTCACAACAGATTGAGGTGATGTTAAGTAGTTGATTGAAGATGTTTGACTACACAGGCTTTTTACATGTATATATAGGATCGTGGTTGGGGCGTTATTGTGACTCGATTTGGTGGAGTTCCGCAATCACCCGTCACAAAGCTGCGTGGACTTCGTCTCAGCGGCCCACTTTTGTTCCGTAATCCATCTTTAAGATCAGAAATCGGGGCTTCTACCCAGTCCCTACTTGGTGTTGTATGTTTGAGTGCAGAGCCGCTGGAGAGAATGTGCCGTAACACGCGGTGGTGCGAGTCTTGCCGCTGTCGCCCCTATGAGGCATTGCACCAGGCTGCGAGTCTTGCATGTTTAACAATAATCTTTGCGAGGATTAGCATCAGAGCTTTCTAACTCGGTGTGGTCCCGCGATGTTTGTTTTCGTATCACGATGGTGGAAAAATCAAGGCGCTAAGACAGAGCTACTCAATGCTTCCGAGTTTCTCCGCCTCCCATCACCATAATTCATCTCATCCTCATTTGTATTCTTACGTCTATCATCAGAGCCATCCATTGAACCAAGAAGGAACATTCTGATTATTTGTTGGCGAAGTAAATCAAGTACTACCCGAGTCTTCAACGCTCGTGATCCCCGCTAGAACCTAAGTATCAACACCAAAAAACTGTATGCAATACCTTCAGCAATTTTATCTAGGCCCTGTTCTTCTCATATTAAGGTACCGTACCTAGTATACGCTGTTCTTAGATAAAATACTTCAAACAATATTGAATACGCCATTCTCATCCTCTTTCTCATTCGGCCTCCAGCCGCCCCCAACTCTCTTGCGCACTCCCAAAGCAGCCTCCAGCGGTAAGATATCGACCCCAATAGTGTCGAGTCTCTCCATGTTTTGCGCCTCGGAGCATGGAACGGCCGACTCTCAGGGTTCCACATAACGTTTCATGCCCGCCCGCCCTTGCTTTTCCGCATCCGTATATCTGAGACGCGGTATGAGGCAGATCGCGGGGCGCATGAATAACAGTACCCACCCAGGGATTTTCGATAGCCCTTTAAGAACGATTTTATGTGGTGATTTTCGGAGTTGAGGAAGTGATGGAGAAGCATTACAGGCCAAGTGAATCTCCGGTTGTCTTCTGATATGCACCAAAGGACTTCGAGAGCTCATCAACTTCACCACGCTCGCGAACAAGCTTGAGATATTCTAAAGATGCAACACACATCATACCTAGTTTCTAGGCTCTATGTATCCGCTGAGCACAAGCGGCTAGCCCACGAATGCGCACCCGGCAACCCGCTGCAAGCTTGAGGCACCATCCAACGAACCAAGCCATCGGAAACCAGCCCAGCCATGTCCGTTCCATGTTTCTGGGCAGCCAGCCCCCATTCATCCATCATGCGACCCGGCCCTTCCTTAAAGACTTTGTCCCAGTCTTGCGTGGGGCCAGTGTTAACACTCCTCCAGCCTCTCCGGATCATGCGACGCGGCGCGGTTGGTGCTACTCCCTTTATACTTGAGGTCGTCTGATGTCGTGCCTTCTCATTCCTTTCTTGTATTGCTGGTCAATGTTTATAATGGTTTAATACTTGACGTCGTCTCCCATCGATAAGCAGGCTGGTTTCCATCCGGATTCGAACACAATGCTCACTCTACGATCGCTCCTCTCGCTCCCGGTCTTTCTATCGAGCACTCTGATTGCCCACGTACTCGCTTCTGGCAATGGCTTCATCGACGCCGAAGAGAACGGCGTTAGTGTGGACCTGGCGGCGCAGCTGACGGGAGGGGAGAAATGTGACGACATGGAGTTGGAAAAGATAACAAAGGGCTTCAACGAGATGAACATGCTGTTCCAAGCCGCAGTCCGGGTAGATTGGAACGGAGAAGCGGAACTCGAGTTCTTCGGGAGGCGCGAGCGAATTCAAAATTATACGGGTATGATTGAGGGGAATCTGCAGCGCGCGGCGCAGTACGCAAACCTCAAGGGAAATGCGACACGGAATCCAGATATTCATGTCCGGTGCGACGACCCAAACGATATGTGCGACGAAGGGAACAAGAAAGATGGGAAACATCCTGCGTATAACATTGGGAACGAACCTCACATCAACTTCTGTAAACGTTATTTCAATCTGGATCCACTTGAGGATAAGGTGGACAAGGAAGCGGCAAACCAAAAAGACAATCGGGACATAATGCAATACTATAATCGAGGTAGGGACGCTGTCCATTTGATCTGAGGAAAGAACTGACCAATTTTAAGCAACCGCCTGGGCGAGACAGGTGATGCACATTTCTGCTGTCGGCACAGCGATCGTGGAGAGACCAGTTCTGAATTCGCAGTCCAACTCGAGTGGCATGTGGACAACGACTGTCTCCAATGGCGCAATGAACACATCTGTCCTAGCCGGCGTCATGAACGCGCGCCCAAATACACCAGGACCAAACGATATACAAACACTAAAATACGCATATGGTGCAACGCGAGCCAAGTTGGTGGCACTGATGTCGATCCAGGAACCGTACGACGCCGCGAACAATGCGGAAAACTATGCTCTGTATGCGCAGGCGCGCTACGTGATGCAAAAAAAGAAATTTTATCCGAACGGCCCAATAATGCAAATCACCGATGAAATGGTAGTATTAGCAAACGAGCAGTTGCAAGATGGAGGTGAAAAGAGATATGCATGTTATGATGCAACAGATGTGTTGTGAGTTTCCTTTAGATCAAACCCGCGGGCGTAGCTAATGAGACAACCAGGCGGCGCAAAATGAGTACTAATTCGATCGGCGCGCCAATTTCCTCTTCGGCTTCGTCAATGGTTAAAATAGGGTCGCGATGGACGGATCAAGCGAGTTTTGCCATATATTTGACACTTGTATGTTGCCTCATCCTATCAATGTAGATTAGTTCAAGGAAGGCACAAATGATTATAGTGATACCCAGGAATCAAGAGAGGAACAGAGCCAACATATTCAAAGAAACTTTGAATTTCAAAGACCTTGAATGTAGCAGTGAAATGTAGTGACGATGGTAATTTTAAGTAATGACTTGACTGGAATCTCGCATAATGAAAAGTATAGAAAGGATAAGATTCAAAGATTTAACTGTGTATGTAGGGAAGGATGTAACGTTAAGAAAAAGAGACATAAACAGGAACAGAAAAAGGTAGAATATGGTCGTTGAATCATGGGTATCACTGATATGCTAACATGATGCTAAAAAATGCGAGCAGAGCAGTGAATTCCACATTGGAACAAGCCTGGGCCCAGCCCGAGTGAAAATAAGCATGAACAGAAAAAAAAAAGACTGACGGAGTGATTGAGGAGACAGAATGGAAAAGTAAAACACGTCGAAAGATGTGAGGTTGCGATATTCTGGACATGCTGATCAGATCAAGAATAGTACCTGGCATGCATACTTTAGCGACTTGGGGGCTGGTCCCAGTGCCTGAGCATCTGGTTCAAAGCCCAGTTCCATTCTGCGATGAAGGCAGTAGAGAGTTGCTTCACTCCATCCGCGGATGGTGTAAGACCTCCCCACATGGCAGGCTGCGCGGCCTGGTATTGAGCGTAGTGTGGAATGAGTTGACTTGACATTGTTAGATACAGTGCGCAATAGTAACATAAAATCTGACTTACTCATTCTGGATTTTGGTTAGGACGAGCCAGCAGAAGTTCCAACTACGATTGCTCTGAGGATCGGTGTATACACGGTTTTTGGCTTCATCAAGACACTCGGAGCTACGAATGTAGTTAGCGCAAGAACGAAATGCAAGGTATTTCGTTATTTTCTAAATACCTGAATGGGTAGTTTTTTGTCAAAGCTCGCATTTCGGTAAGCAGACTGTTACTGTTGACGTAGTACGACCCTAGTGTCCATTAGTCGAATGTAAACCCCGACTTGGCATTGCAACTTACAAGCTGCTGTCATGGGTTCAGTAACATCGGGAGACCCTAGTACTGCAAATGCCCTCTCGATGCGCCGGAGCTCAACCAAAGTATTAATATGATGAGAGCGTAGAGCCTGTATCATCTGGTCTTTCTCCGCCTAGCAGTAGTTAGCATCAACTTATTTTCGGAAACATTCCTAATCGGGAAATGAAGCATACGACAGAGATTTTCCGGGATCCAGACATCTTCTGGAATGATGGAACACGGTAGATTCTTGCAGGCGGGCTGCTGTATGTGCTTTGCTCGGAGCTTGTAGAGGCAGATGAATACACCGACATGTAAACTGGATCAGGATATGATGTGAAATCTCTTTCTGAGGAGGGTGATAAAAGATGCTGGCTCGGTGAATTCCTTCTTCTTGGCGGTTCAAGTATTTGCAGCACTGGCAGAGAATCTAGAGTAGAAGGTTCGTTGGAAGACGAAAGAAGTGGTCGTGTATTGTCCTGTCTAAATGCGGCTGGGCCTGGTAGATATAGGTTGGTTCCGGAAGGTTTGGTGTGAGGAACAGTCAGGTAGTTCGAGGGTGGTATGCTAAAAGATGTTGAAGAGGCCTGAGATGATTCAGGTGGTGATAAGGGAGTGATGTCTTGCTGTGATGAATCCATTGATGAAGAAAAGGTAGTAGCATATATACATATTAAAGGCTGATTCATAGAGAACTAGAGAGATTTAAAAGAGATAGTCAGACGCTATGAACCAAACTAATGAAACGCCGCACTCCCTCAGGCTAAGGAGGCCGCGATGTCTGTCGTCGACTGAGCCACAAGAGAAGTCAAAGCTCCGAAGCCACAGTGACATGAGGCCTATCCGGATTACGGGGAGTGGATGACTGAATCGTGAAAGAAACAGCAACATGGATAGGAAGCAGGGGCGCAAAGGAAGAGGCTGACGGAGCAGCCCTGTAACGGCCTCTTGGTGCGCAAGACTAGCTCACTATCAACAGCTAAAAGATTACCTTGGCTTGCAGCGGCGGATCTGTCACCTGTCAAAACCGAGTGAGATGGAGCAATTGAAGCTGTCGACAGGGTCTCTATGACTCGCCAATGACCCTGCGCCCGGGAGATCGCTCGAGCTAAGGCGATGCTGAGGTCGGTCGTGAGAACGGTCAGCCACAGACATCGGGGAGAGAGTCGGTGAAAGACATCATTGGCTCCCGAACACATGCAAATATCCGCTTGCGGGAATCGCTAGGGCATTTTGGCCATCGGAAGGCGCTTTGATGATTTCACGCACATCAGATGGCTCGGACTTCTGTATTATTGTAGCAATTGGACTTGTACGGTGTAACGCGCAGCACCTCAGGCGGACATGCTGTTGCGATGTCGACGGCGAAAGGAGCAGGCGCAATGAAGCGGTGTTGTGCTGAGTGTTCGGAAAGTCGTGGTTCCGCGCGCTGGTGGAGAAATTGTGGCATTCGCGATGGAGAACTGAGCAACTAGGTGAGAAAAACGTTGGTGGTGAGGCTGAGCTTGGATGCTGATGTAGAGCAGTTGGGTACTGAGTGTGATCCGTGCACCGGAAGATTCATCGGCCGGGTGGCTAGTGAGCGGTTACACCGTGGCGCAGTTGAACTTCAACTCGTGCACTCAATACCACACCGCCGGTTCCTCGATATTCACCAAAGTCTACGAAGTCTTTCACCGTGAATTGTGCCAAATTATAAAATATAGCGCACCAAACTGGTTTCATAGCCGTTACGCCCTGGACAAACAGTTTTCATGTTTGATTAGGGATTCACTGACAAGCTGTTCAACTCCCAAGAGTTTGCTCTTCGAAACATCCGCCTACGGTGTGGCCGTGCGGTAAGTTAGTGGACGGCGTGCGAGCCTCATCGGAAGCGATCTTGCGCTTACGCTCACGGACTCTATCGTACACACCCTATTGGACTTCCTCTTGATACTCGTATGAGGCTGAACGCTACCCTGTCAGCAACCACGCGCCTGGCTTGCTTATACAGCCCACAACCCGGTGACAGCCCGCCTCCCAGTGTCAGAGCGGCACTTTGAGTTCGTGGTACGCCCTAGGAATCTCACACACTACCCGCAACCTGGTCGCAACAGCTGATGGAAAATTTCCGTCAAAAAGATTGGCTGTCTGTGCCACACTTCGGATTCAAGCATTTAGCGATCAGCCACTAGTAGTAAGCATACTCCTCTAACTACGTACTGCATCGGAGTCCTTCCTATTTCAATCAATCGCCCCCATGATCAAGTCAATATCCATCCAATGGCGGTGGCCTCGGGGACCAATTCCAATATTCCCTCGAATCCTTGATATCACCATACCAAGTCCGCCCCTTCAGCTTAAGGTTGGCTTTAGAGTTGTTTTAGTATGCATATAACTACCAATCATTGTCCTAGCGTATACCCTGTAATGCATTCGACATGGTAAACATATTTTTGAAGCTGCTTAGCAACAGCTTGACCATCATATCGGGCACCGCGTCTCACACACACAGGCTTTTGACATCCGAATACAGGATTAACATCACGTTAGAACCAGGCCAGCTGCAGTTTCAAGACGGCTTGACTGTCATCTCACAGCCATAAGGGATGTCTCCCTCAGTCCGCCGTTAGCGAGCAATCTCCGCGGTAGGCAGCAGGCTATCCTTTTCACGCTACTCAAGACTTCAGGCTTTCCTTTCGGCCCCCCATGTGGCTCGATAACAGATAGAAGGAAGATACCGTTACCCACAGTCAACCCTCCACCAACAAACAACGTTCAGCTCATATTCCTGTTCCAGCTTAATCCTGCCGAGGACTAAACTGCATTTGCAAGTTGGCCGGATTTAATGCTACAACCTATGCTCGGAAAGGACCGTTTGAGAAGGCAGCTATTCACATCAACTCAATCAGGGAAATGTTGATACTCTAATTGACAGGAGGAAGAGTTAGCTGACGCATTTTGCTGCTATTTCTGCCGAAGTTGGTGCTAGGTATGTACTAGAATGCCTCGAATAAACTTCAACATTACCTTACGCCTAGGTAGGATCCATCTCCTAAAGTCTACATCAATGTACATTTCTTGGCAACGGCCAACGACTCTGGGGAGCTGGATGGAATTTCGCGAACTTAGGTCCATTAGTAAGTACTGGTTGAAACTCCATGACCCGAGACACCAAGCTTTTACCAGCCCTTGTTTATATATCGAAGTACACATATGGACAATTATATTAGAAACAAGTTTGTGAATACTTAAAAACCAACAGTTGCGAGCAGTTCATTATTTCTTACTCACTCTACTTGCTACTCAGGTGTATACGCCGTATGAGACTGCATTAGGATATGACATCAATCCCTCGTAGCGGATGTTTTATCACTTCATCATACTTTATTTAGTTCAACCTTGCATATCAATGCAAAAGGCACCATGTCTAGCGCCATAATCTTTTAATCTTCTTGGAAAAGCTTGGTTCATCCTATTGTGGAATGCAATGGTATACAAATTACAAAAGAATTTTGGAGAAGTCCTTGGAGTTTTAGGTTCTATCGGAATATGGGTCCGCAAAAGTGGATGTTGCGAATGTTTTATCGAGAACCTTTCCATTTACTAACGGGATGATATATGCTATTTTCCCTCTACGTATTTTATCTCCCTATACACGCAGCCCGACGCTGAGGTCAGACACGTGATTGCACCAACGCCAAGGCTTTTGAGAAGCGTGGAGAATGGCCGAGCCGCCATTACTCCCGAAATACCAACACTACTCGCCTTGCGTACCACACCACCTCGTCTCGAACTCCTTCACCCCGAATCAACAAATCTTTCCTGTCGCAATCATGTGGATTGTAAATTGGTAAGCCCTTCATCTCTTGTCGCAAGGAAAACTATCCACTAATCAGTCGCATTGCAGGTGTAAGTCCGCCCGTCTCGTGAATTCACCCTTCGACCGCCGTCCTCGCCGTCCTCGCAAGTGAACATAGAGATATATCTATGGTTCACAACATAATGGGTGTTGTGCTCGGAAGCTGGGGAGCTGCGGCATCGTGAGATGCAGTCCGCCATCTTTCGAGATGTCGCATTGAACCCGCAGCGGACGGCTCACCATGGCGCAGCGCTCATAAGACACTTTAATTTCCTTGTTCAAATGGACATGCGAAGGACCATATGCCCAAGAAATGAAGAATGATATGGAAACATGCTGATGGTGCTATGGCATTTAGTCTTTGATGTGCTTGCCTCGCTGGGTCTGCTCAACAAGGTGATTACACTTCACACAACACTTAGATTGCAACCCGCTGAACTCTCTTAGCATGCCAAACTTCTTTTCCTTGGACTGTACGTACAAGATCTTTTCTGCGCCCATACATCCATTTCGCAACGTATGCTAATATCTTTTTAGGGACAATGCCGGAAAGACCACGTAACAAACGCCACCCCCGCAGTCAAATGAACTACAACTGACCTTGGAAAGGCTCCTGCATATGCTCAAGAACGATAGGGTCGCAGTTCTGTAAGAATACTATACTCTTGTCTTTGATGCATAAGCTGACTCCTGACCAGTCAACCAACGCTGCACCCGACCTCGGAGGAGCTCTCGATAGGAAATGTGAAGGTGCGACAGGAGACTCAACGCCACAACCGAACCCCACATACTCACGCAAAATAGTTCACCACCTTCGATCTCGGAGGCCACGCACAAGCGCGCCGCCTTTGGCGGGACTACTGTAGGCCCACTCTTCTCCCTTCCACCCATCCCCCACCCAGCAACTAACCCAGCAACTGTCCAGTCCCCGAAGTTAGTGGCATTGTGTTCCTCGTCGATGCCAAAGACCACGAGCGCTTTAGCGAATCCAAAGCCGAGCTGGACGCCCTGCTCGCTATGGAGGATCTCTCCTCAACACCCTTCGTGATCCTCGGCAACAAGATCGACCACCCGGACGCCGTTTCCGAAGACCAGCTGCGCCATGAGCTGGGTCTATACCAGACGACGGGCAAGGGCAAGGTGCCGCTCGAGGGCATCAGGCCTATTGAGCTCTTCATGTGCAGCGTGGTTATGCGACAAGGCTACGGCGACGGTATCCGCTGGCTCAGCCAGTATGTGTAAATCTACACTGAGGTGGGTAGATAGGGTTGGGCGTAATGTGGTGAGTATGCGCGGGCGTAGAGGTGTAGCTACGAATGTATGATGGTCAATTTGTTATTCACGCACACTAGATGTACTGTCATGGGCCACGGCGTTCACCTAGGAAATGCATTATATATCGCTGAAAGCTTGCCTAAACTATCTCCATTGATGTCATGCTTGTATTATGCTTGCGAGCGAACTTACGAAAGCAAAGCATAATATAAGAATAGTATTGTAGTGACGAGGAAACACGGTACAGTGCCGATGTGATGCAAGGATTCCCCCAACGCCATGCAATGCCTTTGGATATTTTCCATCCGATTATTTATCTTCCAGTTCCCAATTACACTCGCTCAATCCATTATCACTCCTCATATTCAACATCCTTGACACCACAGAAATCTGTACCAAAACATGAATCTACCATGTACCAAACCCGCCAGTACAGACTCGCACTTGCATTGTCGAACGACCCGTCCTCCTTTCGCGGGACTTGGTCGCCGATTATCCCGTGTCCGGACCCAATGACCCATCCAATGATCGGCCACGATCCAAACGTCTGCTGCCATCGTGGGGCTGCGGGCAGAAATGCTAGTTCAGGAGGGCGAAGCACACCGGGTTTAGCACCACGGATGCGAAGAGTGCGCGGGCCGGGTCCGCGTTGCGTTGTCTGGATAGCTCCAGGTTGTTGTCGTAGCTGGATAGGCGCTGGTTCTTCGAGCGGGTCGAGAGGGAATCCACCACGGAGCGCGGGCTCAGATGCTAGCCGCGAAGGCATAGAGGCGGGTTTCGAGCCTGTTGCTGTGGCCGATGAAGCTGTGACGGAAGAGGAGCCGAACGGCATCGTAGTCGAGGACATTGTGTTCGGGGAAGCCGTCTGCGACGTCTGCACTCCGGCCGACGCGCGCAGCGCCCGATCTGCATTCGGACCTGTGCCTCTATATCGTTCTGCGAAAACGGTGAAGCCTTGAATGATGTGCGGGGAGTAGTGGCATGCACGCTCGGCGGCCTCAGGGGAGTCAAACGTGACCTTTATCCAATGTTCTCCACCCACGAACTCGTTCACTTTCCGTAGAGCGGACTTGGACAAAGAGCGGTAGGATGAGGTGCGCTGTGCGGTGAAAGAGAGATTGTATTTTGCGGTGGGCGGCTCGCGATCGTATTCTTCAAAGATTATACCCATGGAGACTTTTTCGTAGTAGTCGATTGCGGCCCATTGTACTTCGTTTCCGTACCCGTATAGTATGACTTCGGTCGGTTCCTTGTTGGTTGTGTTTGCGCCTGTGCCTGGCTGAAAGGAACTTGCGAGGCCGCTGCCTTCGAGGAGATTCGGCGCGGATGCGGATATAGGGAGCGAGGCAGAGGGCCCAGATGCCTTGCGCACTCGCAGCGACTCTTTTGTCTCCTCTTGTGCTTTGTGTCGGCTGAAGATGTCGTCGATTACGCGGAGGCTGTCGATCTTGGCCTGGTCTTCTTTGCGCGCGGGCGTTGCCGTCTTGCTACGTGAGGTGCCGCGCTTTCGTGCTTTTCCAAAGGGGCCTTTCTCTTCGGGCATTCGGCGCTGTGCGTGGTTTGCACTGTCTACGGTCAGTCTTTGTGCCGGCTGTAGAAAGCTGCGAACTTACTCTGCATGGTCATATCCCCAGGGCATCCTCTTTCCTGTTGAATCGAACACACGCTCTGCATCGGGGACTGCGTGAACCTGCATTCTAAGTTGTGGAAGCTTGCGATATGGCGCTGTTGCAATAAAGAAGGTGGTTTGCGTCGAGTTGTTGTTTATTGGGGCACACTGCTTAGGTTAAATCCAAGCCCGTAACCATGCCAAGCCAACGCGAAAGCCACACGTGGTCCGAGCTTCTAGCTCCCCGATCCTCGTACCAACGCCACACTCACATCTTAAAAAGTTCGCTCACATGCGCAGTCAACTATCCTGCTGCCTGCACCTTCCTCGCCTAAAAGAATGACCCTCACGCCCGTGAGAATTCGAGGCAAGAAACGGAACCGAACAGCCCTTACGTCTTTGACTACAAAACCTCGAATTCCCACCTTAAAATCAAAAGCATCAAAACGCTCCAAATCCCAGAGGAAGAAAGTACCAGCTATGCCGACTCTCCAAGGCCTTCCCCAGGAGCTTCTCGAACTAGTCTTCCTCCACAGCATGAACATCAATCTTCCCCGCGCTTCGCCGGACCTAGGCCGGAAGCTGTCTTCTAAAGCCGTGACGATGGAGTTTGTCATGCGGTCTTTCTTTCATACTATCAACCACACGGCCAAGAACAGCAAAGAAGACAGCACTACCACAGGCGACGCATCTGTGCAATCTGAAATTCTTAGCTGTCGCTTCTTCACCTGGTCCTTCTTCCTGAGCTACGTCAGCAAAGCCCACGACGCGCTTATCAAGCTGCGAGGGAAGCCATGGGAGACCCTTGCGGTCCCAGATGCCGGTGCATTCGACGGATTATGGCCATTCAAATTTACAAAAATTCAGCACCTTGGCTTTGCAGAGAGATTTCGAGTGCCAGAGAAGCTACTACATGGGTCATGGACGGCAAGCAAGGCATCTTTGCTCTATGTGCTTGTGTCCTTCTGTGGGGAGATAGATTGGGAAAGTGGTATGGCGGGAGAAACGGCAAAAGAGGGACTGAAAGAAGCGATTAGAGAGGAGAACGAGCACGCAGTTGCTGCCTTGTCAGTACTACTAGGTGTTGCAAAGGCCATCACTACGGAGACTATTCTATATGCGGCCAAACACTCTGGAAGCGACGATAACATCCTTCGACATTTACTCTTCAATGCCCAGATTCTGTACAGCGGCACATCGAGGGAGACACTAGATTTCTACGACCCTGCCCTCTGGAGGTGGGCAGACGAACCGGAAAACTTGGACGGCCAGGGCGAAGTGTTCAAGGATATGCTGAGGGAGGCTGAGAAGTTCTCTTTAGAGTTTTATAGGGATGATGAGACAGACTGGACTGGAATTGTCCCCTTTCCCTACAGTGGATCCAAGTTCGATACGAGGCAAAGGTTTGCCCGGTTGAGTAGGGAGCTTCTGACGGGATTGTATCAAAATCATGGCCGTAAAATAACTGCACGGACTCTACGAGGGAGACGTCCCGACTCGCACGGGTTTCCTGCCCAAGTTCCAGAGCTCTGATAATCTCTTATATGTCGCATTGGACAAGATGTATTAGTAGCCGGAGAATCTTATATTTGACGAGGTAGGTCTCTTGCAAGGAACTTTGTATATTGCACAAGCGGACAGGTTTATAGGCAAAGAGTCTATAAGAAAGCTCCGTAAATTGACTAAGCTCTGCTCTACCCTCCTCAATATGCGTTAAGGTTCTATGATTTGCAATCTTCTTACGCGAAGGAGCGGAAACAACGCGGACATATCCTAGTATCATGAGGAATAATCATAATTGCGAAACAGTATATTTCATTGCTTCTATATGCTACTTGCAGCTACATAAGCCACCTTCCCGACTCTTAGGGATGTTGGTCGACGTGGTCGAAGACCATTAAGTGAGGATGACAACAACATTCACATTGCTAGGCGCTTCTCAACTGAAGGCTTACCCCATAGAGTAATGTCCTTGCTATGTGAAAGTATGAACCTATGCTTCTCGTCAGCGGTATGTCTTGGAAGATGAAATGCAAAACAAGAGAAGCATTGAGGGTGTCCTCAGTGATCTTGGTGATAAAAAAGTATCATAACCCGAAGGCTCAATTACTATCTAGGCAAAGTTTTTAATCATTGGACGGGGGAAGGGCTCGATATAGATGAAATGTAGTACGTACCAAAGGCGTGCATCTAACCACGTGTGCTGGAGATTAGTGGCGAACATCCGACGTAGTAAACTTGGGCAGAAAGCGAATGCACTTGTGTTCTATGACCTAGATGTCTTTATAAAGTCAGCGAGGCTTCAGATGCTTGGTTGAATGAGAACATAGCATGCGTTGAAGTGCTCAGAATATGTAAGAAATGGAATATCATGGGTTCGACACCGTTAACGAGACCCCGGCGAGGGTCTCCGATGAAGAACTCAATCGCAAATTACATCATCATTGGAAAGGAGGAAGATATGCTGGGGAAAGAAGGGATACTCACCAGTTGGTAAGCTCTGCTATCGATGAAAACTAAGTGTCGCGCGAGTACATCGCGGCCGGAGACCGCTGCAAGACAAGCATGCACTCAGCTAACACATACTCTCATCTGAGTCTGTCTTGCTGTGCCTGCGAGGGTGCTCAGGTGATGTGGTGTTGCAAAGTTGTTGTGAGAGGAAGGGAGGAAGAAAGTGAGGAGTTTTAAAAGTCGCGAAGAAAAGGCAAGCGCGTCTCGCTTAGCGGCCTTGGCGCTGCCAGTGGGCCGCACATCCAAATCGCCATTTTGCTCGCCAACGACAATTCAATACCCTTCGACAACACCAACCAACCCGCCTCCTATTTCCGACCGGTACGCCTGCGAGACTCACCCACGCTCCTTCCATTCCCTAACAATTCCCCACAGCAAAACACGTCGAAATGGGTGACGTCGATATCACAACCAGCGCCTGGCGGTACGTCGAGGTCGGCCGCGTCGTCATCTTCGGTGCTGGCCCCTACGAGGGACGGTTAGCGACCATCGTCGAGATCATCGACCACAAGCGCGTATGTCTCTGCTCGATTTTTGGCAATTTTGGAGTTGCTCACAAATCCTAGGTGCTTGTCGATGGACCCTCCGAGGAAGCTCCCGTTCCCCGTCACTCCGCACCTCTTAAGAAGCTCTCCCTCACCCCGATTGTCATCCCCAAGCTCCCCCGAGCCACTGGAAACGGAACCGTCAAGGCGCTGTGGGAATCGAACAAGGTCGATGAGCAGTTCGCGGACAGCACCTGGTCAAAGAAGCGCGCTCAGTTCCAGAAGCGGAGGGATCTGAACGACTTCGAGAGATTCAAGGTCCTGAAGTTGAGGAAGCAGGTGCGTTACACTCTGTCGCCGACATCTCATCCACAGATTCGAATTTCGTGGTTGAGATGTTGGACATGGATGCGCAGAAGGCAGTGACAATGGCTAACAGAATATCGTAGGCACGCTTCGAGGTTCGCAAGACCCTCGCCAAGGTCCGCGCGAGCGCAAAGGCGTAGAGGTTTCAAAAGGTGTGCGAGACGGGGGTGTGATGGGATCGATGGTGCGTGCTGGCAGGTAGTGGAATATAGCGTACATTTCACGAGCATACCGAATGGCCCTCCATGGCATTCAAAATCCATATCCTAAAGTCAGTTGAATTTCTTCATGGGTCATGGTGCAATTCGGATCGGAAGGTTAAGACGGCTCTCTCATGCGAACACATGTAGTAAAAAGGGTCAATTCCACAAGTTCATGAAACTACCATAAATATGACCGAGTGATATGCACGTCGAACTTAAATATATGCTCTGCATGCTCGCAAGCAAGGGCCGAAAATATGCCACCCAAAGTTCCCTCGCTAAATTGCCCACAAGCGGCCTGGGAGAAAACGCAGAAAGCTCCAACCGCAACCTGTGTCTGCCTCCACCTCACCACACACCACACATCACCATGGCCAACCCACGTATTGAAGAACTCCCGGACGAGCCCGATAAGAAGGTCGCAGAGGTCGAGGATGCCGAGTCCAGCTCTGAGTCCGAGGCCGAGGCCGCAGGTGAGGAGGAGTCTGGCATCCCCGCAGGCGCCTCTGTCGCCGTGCACTCCCGCAACGAGAAGAAGGCTCGCAAGGCCATCGCCAAGCTGGGATTGAAGCACGTCGATGGAATCACGCGCGTGACCCTTCGCCGACCCAAGAACGTGAGTGCAGCTCTGTGCAATTGCAGGTGCGGGTATCAACACTAAACCACCCAATACATCACATCTTTTCGCAAACCCTTCGACAGCGGTGAATTATGGCTGACGTGCAAATTCCAGATCCTCTTCGTCATCAACAACCCCGACGTCTATAAGTCGCCCTCGAGCAACACGTGGATGTGAGAACGCTGTCGCACTCTGTTTGGCATAGTTGCTTACTCTTGACAGCATCTTCGGTGAGGCCAAGATCGAGGACTTGAACTCTCAGGCCCAGGCATCTGCCGCCCAGCAGATTGCCAGCGCCGAGGCCGCTTCCCACGACCACTCTGGTCACGACCATGATCATGACCACGACCACGGCAAGGCTGTCGAGGAAAAGAAGGAGGAGGAAGAGGATGATGGCGAGGAAGTGGATGAGTCCGGACTGGAGGCTAAGGATATCGACCTCGTCATGCAGCAAGCCAGTGTGTCAAGGAAGAAGGCTGTTAAGGCCCTCAAGGAGAACGACAACGACATTGTCAACTCCATCATGGCTCTCAGCATATAAGGCGCCCAACTGTCGCTTGCTCTTGGGAAAATTCAGAAGGTTTCCTCTGGCGTTTAAGAGTCTGAGGGGCATCTATCACCCATGTACAAGAGACTATCAAAACGGACATCCTACAAACATGATCTTGACATAACATCGTTCTCTGTGCCTTGACAAACAGTGCTTCAGCTACGGTCTCAGGTGAATCTCAATTGGACCACCTAACACTTAGCCAGTATTATACAGCCATATATAATGTGACCGATACCTTGTACTTCCTTTTCATATGTTAATTCTCGTGAAGTTGGGATCATTTGGCATTCCGAGGTCTCAACACCAGCTGCTTACTAAGGGATGCCAAGTTTGCGGAAAGGACGACCGGACCGGAGCTGGAACTTCACGAACTTCACCTTTCACAAACGCCCTCCCCACCACATCCCCGTCCCAATCCATCACAATGGCAGTCGGAGTACGTTCCTACCCCTCTTCGGTCTTCTTGGAAGCTCGATAAAGCACGATTGCTGTGTGCGCCGAGTTGCTCTGTCCCCAATGGCACCCCCAATCTCAGAACCAGAAAACTAACGCATCGGCCCACTACAGCGCAGCGCCGCCCTCAAGCTCGACTGGACCAAGCTCGCCACGCAGCTCGGCCTCAAAGGCAACACTGCCGCGGCCCTCCAAAACTTCAAAAAGCGCAATGACGACGCGCGCCGCAAGGTCGTCGTCCTCTCCGAGCAGGCCCAGACCGTCGACTTCTCGTACTACCGTGCCAATCTCAAGAACACCTCCATCGTCGACGAGATCGAGGAGAGCTTTGCTGCCTTCAAGCCCCAGACATACGATGTAGATAGGCAGATCAAGGCCATTGAGGCGTTTGAGTCCCAGGCCGTGAAGAGCGCTGAGGAGACGAAGAGTGTTGTCGATAAGGAGCTGAGAGATCTGGAGAAGACACTGAAGAATATTGAGGAAGCGAGGCCATTTGACGATCTCACAGTGGTACGTTCAGACACCGGGTGCTAGATGGAAAATAGATGGAAGCTAATGGATACTGTAGGACGAGGTTGCCGCTGCTCAGCCGGACATCGACAAGCGCACCGAGCAGCTCGTGTCAAAGGGTCGCTGGGCCGTTCCGGGCTACAAGGCAAGTCTTCCTCAAATGCGTTTGGGAGCATTGGCTAACTATTCTGCAGGAGAAATTTGGCGACTTGTCCGTTCTCTAGATATCCTTACACCTTGTCAAAAGTGCCCTGGTCTGGGTTGTACTACCTACGTATTGTGAATAGTTTAAGGTCTCAGTGCAATCTTAGATCTCTTCATTGCTTCTTTACTTTGTGTCATGTTACTCCTGCAAACCATACCTGAAGTGACTTTCCCACTCCAGCCGCACATTTTCTAATTTTCGTTTTTGATCACTACTTTGGGAGCAACCGTAAACACTCGGCATGGATTCATATTGTTATTGAAATTCCAATCGAATGGCAGGGTTACAAGGAGATAGACAAACCTCAATTCTCCATCTTCAACAACTATCCCGCTCGTTGCTATCAGAGCTCAAGAAGTTGCACTTACTGAATCACTAAAAAGCGTTTTGTGCGCATTCGATACATCTACATCGAAACTTCCCTCAACTATTTATGGTGCTTATAACCCACACAGTCTTTCTTCGAAGCGTTCAGTCAAGCATGCTATTCAAATGTGCAAATCAATTATGCAAACGTGGCAAGATCTCATCGACATCATTCTCTCCATTCCATTACTATTAGTCCCATGTGCGGGAGATGCAAGAATGCAACTACGTAATCCGAAATTTCCGTCGTCGTTCAAGAACCCGAAAAACACATTGCTATGCCCCGCCTCCTCCCCACTCTCAAGCAAATATGTAGACATTGCTATAGTAGGAATTTGCTGTTTCATGTCTGCACTACATTATATCCCACCCCGTCTCGTCTCATCTCATCTCATCTCATCTCATCTCGTCATTAAACACGTACATACGTACTCGAATCGCCATCCGACCAGACTTACAGCATGGCAACGACACCCATCATACCTGCAGCCATGGCCCCGAGCCCGTACACAGGCGTCGCTGCGGCGCCGGTGAATGCGGGCGGGGCTGTGGACGGGATCGTGTAGTTCCCGGTCGCGATTGGGGCCTGGGGCTGGCCGTCGGAGATCTGGGTTACTGGGGGAGCTGAAGTGGCTGGGGGAGCTTGCGGTTGGCCGTCAGTGATCTGGGTCACTGGCGGGGCTGGGGGAGCAGATGGAGCCTGGGGCTGGCCGTCGGAAATCTGGGTTACTGGGACGCCGGAGGGAGCCTGAGGCTGGCCATCGGATATTTGGGTCACTGGGGCGCCGGTAGGAGCTTGAGGCTGGCCGTCTGAGATTTGTGTGACTGGGGCGCCACCGGTGGGTGCCTGTGGTTGGCCGTCTGAGATTTGTGTGACAGGGGCGCCGCCGGTGGGCGCCTGGGGCTGGCCGTCTGAGATTTGTGTTACTGGGGCGCCGCCAGTAGGTGCTTGGGGTTGACCGTCTGAGATTTGGGTCACCGGTACACCAGTAGGCGCTTGAGGTTGACCATCCGAAATCTGCGTAACTGGGACACCGCCAGTAGGTGCCTGAGGTTGGCCATCTGAAATCTGACTGACGGGAGGAGCGTACGTGGGGACTTGGGGTTGTCCTGATAGAGATTCATGGTTAGTTCTTGGCTCAAGATTGAAATGCTCATGGCAAGGGGTTACTAACCATCAGAAATTTCAGAGATTGGGATCGCAGTGGAAGCCTGAGGTTGACCATCGGTGATCTGAGTGGCAGGAGGTGTTCCACCGCCGTTTATGCCAACGAGGTAAACCGGCGAGCATTGCGCAGCCCAATGCCTGTCGTATAGGTTGTAGAAGTCACCGGACCAGCATTGATAGAAGATGGCCGAACCGGCGAGCGCAAGGGAGTTATTCGAGCAATACGAGTATCCGCTTGAGGATATGGCGTTCTCTTGTGGTGGATTATCGAACTGCCATCTACAAATATACGTTAACGCTAGTCGGGAGTGAGAAGAGGAGGAGAACGTACTGGTAGTTGCTGGCAATATATCCGGTACGGCCTGCCTGGTCCTTCAAGATTCCTCCCTCGAGCGTCAATGTGAGGATGCCAGCTAGCTGGCGTTTTTCAACGTCTCGCTTTGCGGCAGTGGTCGCGTTAACGACGGTGATCTGGAACGAGCCAGAGTGCGAGTCCGAGCAACCCTCAGGCGTGGAGGCCTGAGGCATGGGTTTCGCCATGGTGGCAGCCGCAAGGGCGAGTGCAACGAGAGTCGTCTTCATGTTAGCAGTATCAATGCTATCAGGAAGATGCTATGTTGATTGGTGGGGGGGGGCGTGTGGGGCTAACGACAGAGTAGACTGATGAACGAGGTATCAGTCTAGGCAGCGACGTGAAAAGTGACCAGATTGTGGATGGAGTGACGGCAGCAGAGACAGTGAGAAAAGTGGGCGGTATGGACTTCTAAATAGAAAAGAGTGAGAGTGCATTGACTCAGTTTCACTGGGCCTAGTTGAATGCAGCAAACATGGTGGTTGGTCGATCTCCATCCACGCGTCAATGCCGCCAACGGTAGTAAGAAGCAATTAGGGTGACGATCGAGTACAGTGGAGAGGCTGGATGGCGGACTTCGAAGGAGCGGGATAATACTATTGCTACGTGGGGATGGCTGGCCCGGGAAACATCGGCTCCAGCCCCTCCCCGCCGTTTTGCTGTGTTCTTGACGGCCATTTCCCCTCTCGATTGATTGCCTTAGCCTTGATCCATGGTCCATATTCAGCCTCTCTATATTATCGATAACCCAAGCGCATAAGCGATGCTCGGTTGGGCTGCTCACGTTGTATCACGAGATGAGGGAATTGCTCCATTCTCCTAAAAATATGATGGAGGCTTGCCACATGGCTGGGATCTCCTAGGACCTTTGGACAGTTTGTTAGCCAGGAATCCACTCACAGGTGCTCTAAGCGTTAGTGTTCCAGTGAGGCAATGCTCTTTACCGGTTGCAGCGGACTCTGCGGACTAGGACGGCAGGCGTGAAAGCAGTGTTGAGACGGGGGCTTGAACCAGATCTGCACGTCAATATGGCCGAGGTGGGACATTATGTACAATTGGCCCGGAAACGATTAGACGCAGTTGGACGGGTGGTTCGATTGGTGCTGAAGGGTGAATTGACGTTGAGACGCGCAGCTCGATTGCATAGCCGCTGCAGCGCTAGACGAAGTAAGACGAGTTGTGGGGTCAGTGTGGCTGCTACGTCAAGCCACCCCTCTTTTTCGCGGCACAATCGCATGCTCAATCATGGAGGACATGGCGGCTTGCAGATATTCGAAACCGTCGGCGGACTTGCATGTCCGGTAGCAGACGTCACTAGAGACTTCGTTTTTGCGAGGAATGTCCGCTTCAAAGAACGGATTGGTCCTCGATGACGTCGGTAGGCACCCCTCCATGTTTCAAAAATCGGCTCCGTTGCCCATCACAATGAGCGTCCGCGATGTTCAGTTTTACATTCTCTTTCCAATCATGGTTCGGTATTCCAACCATTTGGTGTGTGACGATCGCTTTTGCAGGCCTTCTTTGTTTGCTTTTCCGCAGTCAGCTCCTTCCTTTCGCATCATACCGATGTGACTTGCCGCTTTGGGCTATGGAATGTTTATTGGAATATGCTCACAGGATCAGACGGCAAGGGTCGAGCGGGACGTTTGATCGAATGAAAGATCGCCGATTTCTGAAATCATGTCGACTTACGGTTGCACACATCCTTTTCACACAGTCAGACTGTGCCGTGCTGCAGCAACGCTGACCTGAGGATTTAAAGGCCGATATCGCCTTCTTCTATATCCGAGTGGAGAATATTGGTGGCACTCTTAACCCCAAGGAGCAAGTCCACCTTGAAAGTATGGCGAGAACCACTTTTCCGCGAGAGACAACCTGGTAACGTAGTAAGTGATGACACCGTGTGCTGGAAAGCTTTACATAAATCGTATTCGAAGACGTCCCATTATAGGCTCAAAGAAACATCATAGATTTTCATTCATCACTCTGTATATCTCATATTAAAGGACCTAGCAATAACGTCGAGGTCGTTCGTATCCATTCATCGTCACCTCCGGGTATCTCTAGTGACATTCTTGTACATATTCTCTCTTTTGTATCTATTTCCCCTCACCAGCCCTCTTCACGCCTCCAGCAATCTTTCCCGCTCCGTCCTCAACGCTAGTAGTCGCATCCGCGATGCCGCGGGCAACCGGCCGGCCAGCACTTCCCGTTGCCCCTTCAAGAGTCTCTCCAACGCCGCGCCCTAGAGCTCCTACTACGCCGCCAACCGTATTTGTTACACCACCGACCGTGTTTCCGATGGTTGAAGTGACGAACTTGACGCCGGAGGTGACACCAGATTCTTGTTGACCGATAGGCATGATGGCCGAGTGAGTTGTGTTGCTTCGGGATGTGGGTATGATGGTACGGTTTGTAAGAAGAGTTGCAGAGAAGTTTGTTTGAGCCTTGAGCTTGAGAGTTTGAAGTTTGGTTTGGGTCGGATGTGTAGACTAAAGTTGGGTTGGTTGGTGAATTTAAACTTGTGTGAATGAGATGACGTCATAACATACACTTGGTCTTTGGCAATGGAAACCTAGCTCGAGCTGACACCAAGCTTGAACAACTAGGTCACACCTTTCTATCTATGAAACACACTAGGAGTTGATTCTCAGGCAATTTGTGGAGGTTGTTATGCGTTTCGACGGTAGGTATGGCATGGTAAGGTGCAACAAATTGATTAATGACCCCCGAACTGCGCGTCCTGTCTTACGTTTCAAAATAACCAGAACTCACTCACGTTGATTATAGAAAATGAGCAGGAGCAAGCTATCTTCCTCGATGGCTTATTGGTTGTGATTTCTCGTAATTTGAAGATCAATAGCAGGCTCGGCATCTTCTTAGGTCCATTCGATCATGGACTATTTGCCTCTACCTAAGAATTCCACATAGGACAAGGTTGGGTTTTATGTCTGGCAAATTAATATTACCATGGAGGGCCAATTAAAACTTTTCCCGAGCGATCAGGGTAGGGAGAGAGGCGTGGACGAAAATGGCACGCTCTATTATTCAAGACCCTCCATCTGGCATTCTGGCATTCATGTGGTTCTTATTTAACAATATGGGGCCTACTTCTAGTTATATTTGAATCAGTACGTTTGCTAAAGGAGCCCATCAGCGCTACAGTGCAGCTTCTTCATATCAGAACGGGATCTGGAGCACCAAGAAAGTAAGATATTTTTGCAACCATTCGACGAGCTGGAGCTATATATTGCCATCTCATATGTCTGGTATGGCGGTCTTGGTCGTCCTAATAACAACACCATACCTCGATGTCAATAGTCTGGACTGAGTTGTTTTGCTTGTTCGATCTCGTTGAAGACGAAGTCAGATACATCGCTTCTACTTGAGCTTTACGCCATTCGCTGCCTTGTAGTCGACGGCTCGGAACTCCAAGGTACAACTATCGACAAGACAAAGAACACCTACAAAGAGACTAGATTTATTTCTGTTAAATGACTAGCAAAGGACCTTGGTAGTAAAGAAAGAAGACAGCTTGCGCAGCGTCTTGGTCATCTCTTCGTTGGCCTGTTGAAGAGAACGTTTTAGTAGACAGAAGGATGCCGTAGCGGAGGTTGGCCGTGGCCGTGAAAGGAGCCGCGGCAAATGCCGAGGCTTTAATCCCCATTCGGCAGCTCGGATCAACTTGTCCCCGCAGGAGTTGGGCGGCGTCACTCTCATCATCTCGACCTGCGTCCAATTCGATTCACGGCCTCGGATGCCTGTCAGTCATGTCGCTTGACAGAGCAGCAGCTGGCCGACCCCGCCCATGACCTCCCAAGCCCCGACCCCGACCCTACCATGACCTCGAACATCCGCGTCTTCGTACAATGGAAGGATTCCACCGTGTTCGCTGGCGAAGACATCGAGTGCACCATCACATTCAAGAACGTCGCACCCCCGAGCGGCCGCGACCGATCCCCACTGCGCACGAAGCAAAATGGGTTCGCAGGAGCTGATCGACAGCGCAAGCCGTCCCCTGTGCATTCCTCCACCACGAAGCCCTCAATATCTAGGAACTCGTCGTTTGGCTCCCAGATCCCCCCTCCGCATCTCCGTACACATCGACCCACACTTTCCCTACACACGCCATCAACGGTAGGGGGGCGTCGCTCGCCCGTCCCGCCCAACGGGAGTTTCAACAATGGAAGCACAGCAGCGGCAGTGCCTGGGCATGGAAAGTCATTGTCGATTATGTCAATAGGGACAGATGCAGCCACCGAGGTCAGCCTCGATCGGGGGGCATCTAAGCGGCCGCTGAGAGGGCATGGCAGGTCGGCCAGTCTGCAGGTCATGCCCGGGCGGCCCAGCCCATTTTCATGTACGTATCATGATCCCCTATATTTTCGCGGCTGACCAAGTTACAGTACTATCGCCAGGCCACCGTTCCGCAACCCATTCCCCTCAATTGGGTGGAGCTTCCTTCCCGCCGACAATACATGAGCCGTCGAACCAATTCCCTCTCCCCATGCGCCAAGGCAGGAGAACGCCAGGCGTCTCTACAGCTCCAAACACCCCGGCCCTTCCGAGTAAATCGCGTAAAGCCTCAGGCTCCTTCTCACAATCTTTTAAATTTCCTGCAGCTCCACCATCGAACAATTTCTCGAATGACCAGCCCAACAACATGGACGTCACAAGCAATCCATGGTCACGGACGCCACAACTACGTGAAAGCTCGCCCAGGCCTCCAGAAGAACCCCCGCCCAACTCAAATATTGACAGCCTCTCCCCTGTGGCGCGTATACTATCTGGGTCAAGTTTAACCGGAACCCCGAGAAGTAGCGGCGAGTTTTACTCCATGAGCAATAACTCTAACGAAACACTGGCATCTGAGTATGTCGCGCAGCCGACGGCACGGCTCCTCCCAAGAGCTATTCATCAGCGTCATAATTCTCAATTAGCTCCACCACACCAACAGAAAACCCCCGAATCGCTGATGATGGGGTATGCGCAGATTATGGGATCTTTCACACTAGACGGTTCTCTTATAAATCAAGCGCCATTTGAAGAGGTAAAAAGAAAAGGAGTTGTTGGAGGTCAGGGCGGCGGTGGCGTTGTAGGCGTTGAAAGAACAAAACGAGACAGCGGCCTCTTCGGCGCGCTAGGGTGGGGCAACATCGGCGAATCAATAGGTGGTCTACTGGGTTCATCGGAGCCATCGAGCATACGAGAGATGCGAGGAATTGCGAGTTCCAAGACAGTTCCGCTCATTACTACACCACAGTCTATCTTGTTCGTTGATCTCCGCTTAGCTCCTGGAGAAAGCCGCAGCTACACATACAGCTTTACATTGCCTCGGGGGTTACCGCCGACACATAAAGGGAAATCTATGAAGGTTGAGTATCACTTGACCATAGGTACTCAGCGACCAGGTTCGTCCAAAGACCGGCAAGTGAAACACGTGGATGTTCCGTTCCGCGTCTTTGGTAGCGTAACTAGTATGTATGATCCCCATGCGTCAATTGATATTCGCTAACCAAAACAAAGGTCGAGGTGAGATTCTCGGACACGATTTGATGTCCCCGTACATTATTCTTCGCGACCAAGCCCGAACATCGATTTTAGACCTCGGACCTAGCGCCTCACCCAAGAAAAAGCCATCTGGCGGGTCTACACCAGATGGTGCTGCTTTCGACGACTTTCTTGAGTACGTAGACAACCTTCTCGACAGACCCCGTCTGAACTCCAGTATGGGTCTTCTTTCCCCAACTGAAACAATGCCCGGGCGCTCTTCAGTAGGTGTTGAGGAGCCCCGAAATATGAAGGAAGCCATCGACCTCGCTATTCTTCGCAGCAACTTAACTGGCGCAGCCAACCAGAGCGCGAACCGTTTCGAGATCGCCCGTAGCGGCCGCCGCGTTGCTGTCATAATGCTCGCTCGTCCCGCTTATAGACTCGGTGAAACGATGTCCGCCGTGATCGATTTTACGAACGCGGATATACCCTGTTATTCAGTTCACGTCTCTCTTGAAACCTCCGAGAAAGTAGATCCGGCGATTGCACTTCGATCCAATGCTTCTATATATCGCGTCACTCGGAAAGTGCATACCTCGTTCTCCGACAACGCTCTATTTGCACGACGCCTGTCATTTTCACCTACGATTCCCCCGAATAGCACACCCGAGTTCATCACTAGTGGTGTTAGTCTAGAGTGGAAACTTCGGGTCGAGTTCATCACTCCGCGGCTCACACACGAAGACGGTGAGGAGGCCTTTTGGGACGACCTTCTTGAAGAGATATCTAGCGATGATCGGGCCATTATACTTGCAGCAGCCGAGAGATTACCAGCCGAGAGTTTCGAAGTACAGGTCCCAGTGAGGGTCTATGGTGCAGTAAGTGGAGGAACAGAGAGCCCGGATGAAGAAGGACTCACCGTGTAAGCTTAGTTGTGACGGCCGACTTGCACTTGTAAATGTCTTGGGAAGAGCTTTGAACTAGGCTTTGTAGAATATTGGGAGCGGGATCAAGATCCCTTGTTAATTTTACACGTTGCGGAAGTCGGTGGTACTTCCTAATGACCTATGTACAAGTCCCAGTGTTGATCGTTGTCGTCACGATGTTCGTTTAACGCGAAGATTGAACGACCACATCGAGAGGCACTTACATTTCTAGGAAAGAGCTACTATTCTATGCGCACACCTGAAATTCAACCCCGAATATTTAAAACTACCCACTTTCCCCGTTTTCCTGCTCATCACTTGCACACTTTAACTCACTACCACATCGGCTACCAGCTCACTCCATCTAACCTCCATGCACCCTGTCCCATTAACCAAAGCTAGCTACCCTTCTCCTCTGCTACCTCGATTATCCCCACGATCCGTACAGATATGGGCATCCCCCCCCCTGGTGAATAAGAATAGGGTCTTTGACTTTTAGCCGCGCATTTCTTGGGCTAGTGAGTGCGGGTGTTGGAGGTTATTGGTAGTGGCTTCTTAGTGGAAATGCGGTGGTTGAGTGGGCGCTTAGAGAAGTGAAGGGCGCTGCGATGGCTGGGTGAGAGGATAGCTAAGCTCGAGGAGTTGGGGGGTGGAAAGTACGGAACAGGAGGTTGGGTTGGACAGGAGACGGAGAGGGGAGGGGAAATCATAAGGTTGTGAGTAGGTGGAGAGGTTAATTCCCAGGCTGCAGAAGTTGAATACGGTTGTGGATCGGATATTTACTATATTTTGGAGGAGGAATCGGGGGACGAGCGAGGTGGATTAGGAGGATTCACGGTCCGAGGGGACGATGGATGACATGATTGGTGTTGAGGAGTATTGATGGTGAGATACGGAGGTTGGAATGCTCCGCTCAATAATTGCTATATATGAACCCCACTTTTTAGCTTTGCTCTAGATTGTTACTATCTTTGGCGACGCGCACACCTTCAGCTGGCGATTTCAAACATCACAGTCTTCCCAGGCTCCTAACATTCCGCTAACTAAGTTGGTAAACGGCTTCGACTTCACATGCATAACTAGTACCTTTTACATACCATGCAAATGGATGCGCTAGGTATCCAGAGAGTCGATAGTGTCGACAAGGCCATGTTTGCGTGGTTCGCTCCATCATCGACACCCGTAGCTTCACGAAGACCCTTCGGCGAAACCGACTTGAGAGGAATATCAGATATCCTACGCCGAACCGGAAGAGACTCATGGAGCCGCATCCCCAGAATATATGCCACACTACGCATAATCAATCAGCTACCAGCAATAGATGACTTCCTAACTCAAGGCCTGAGCGATGTATGGTTTCCCTTTAGTCATAAGTCTCTGCCGGCGTCACTCAAGAGCCAAGCGGCGAGGTGCGATTTCCTGGAAGCACAGTCGCTGGTGCTTAGCAAAGGCCTTGATCTTGAGAAGGAGGATGGCAAGCACCGCCATTTCTCCAATCCCGCTGAAATCCCGTTCCAAAAAGTTGCTGAGCTTGGCAAAGGCGGTTACAGTTATGTTGACAGAGTGCTCAGCACTATCAGCTATACAGAATACGCCCGAAAGCTCATACCTCGGGGACGGACCTTCCGCAAGGATCAGAAAGTTCTAAGAGACTTTGAGAAAGAGCTCGGGATGCTTAAAAAACTTTCGCATATACATATCGTCGAGCTTGTTGGTAGCTACACGGATCCAAGGTCAGCTAGATGAACTTTTCTGCAGCTTGATTTGCTCTAATCGTCCTTCAGATACGTCGGAATAATCATGTCGCCCGTTGCGGACTATAACCTCAAGGAGTTTCTCGACCTTGATCCTTTACCACCCGAAAGCCACTCCCTTCTGAGGACGTTTTTCGGCTGTCTCACAGCCGCTCTGAAGTATCTGCACGAAAATCGCATCCGCCACAAGGATATAAAACCCCAGGTGAGTATCCATCTCCCTTCAGCATCTATTTCCTAACGAAAACGGCAGAACGTGCTCGTCAAAGGCCACCAAGTCCTCCTGACAGACTTTGGTATAAGTTGTGACTGGTCAGAGCTCGGTCACAGCACAACAACCGGTCCAACTAGCATGACACCGCGTTATTCTGCACCTGAAGTGGCTGCACATGAGCCTAGGAACTCCTCGGCGGACATCTGGTCCTTAGGTTGCGTTTTTCTAGAACTTTGGTCTGTTCTCTGTGGGAAAACAACCTCGAACCTAACCAAGTATATGACTACCTCCGGCTCATGCTCACACTTCTATTACCAAAATCTTGATGGTATAGCTTCATGGTGCAACATGATACGTCCCAAACCAGAAGAAGGCCAGCACCTGGAACAACCATATTTCTGGATCTTCTCAATGCTTGAGGTGAAGTCGAGGGATCGCTGTAATGTCCACAATTTGTTTGATCGCATCCAAGAGGCCAACGCCGATCTGAATATCCCTGTCACCTTTATTGGAACATGTTGTGCCGAGGAAGAGCACAGTGCCGAAAGCGTACAGTCAATATTTGAAGACGATATCACTGAAACCACAAATCTGTCGAGCACAATGGTTTCACCTGAAGTATCGACCCTAGGAATCCTAGTAAATCCAACGATCCAGCCAATCTCGTGCCCAGACACTGCAACAGCACTCGACATGGAGTCACTACCTAATCACAGAGCGTCAAAGCGAGAAACACGGGACCGGACTGCTCGTACATCAGCAACAGAACCACTCACACGTGATAGCGGCAAGAAGCTTGAGCTAGAAGAAGCAAGCCAAGAGGAAAGATTTGCTAAGATTGCTGCAGAAGCATCTCCAGCTATTCTCCAAGCAGAACGAGTAGAGAAACCACAATCCAGAGAAGTTAGCACGCCGTCAGAAACAGGACCAAAAGATCTCAATTCTAGCATCCAAATTACCCGAAGTCTGAGTGCTGTCCAAACGATTCTTAGTCAGGTCGTGAAAGGCGACCCGGAGGGCCCCATTGGCCATGCTGTTGACCACAATGGAGACATGCTTAACAAAAGAGGCAATTTTGTCGGCCAAGTCGCACCTTCCAAGGCAGATTCCGAGCCCGAACTTGAGGCTTTCAAACGAGAGCCAACTCCTCTCATTCCTGAGCAGGTTCGACAATACAGCGAGACTAATTCGAAGCCACAAACTCCTCGCAACTCTGAAAATACGCAGTATTCTGACCCACGATTAGCTCCAACTGAGAACCAACAGATCAATCTTGAGCCTCAACTAGTGAGCTTACAGCTGACTCGGCCATATCGGGATTTAGATCATCCTCACGCAAACAATCCCAAGTCTCTGAGCGCCGCACTTTCGAACCAGAGGAAGGATAAAAGAAACAAGACGTATTCTACGAAAGAAGAGGACACCAACAATGATTTACCAAATAACCTTCTGCCCCTTCCCTTAATTAATTTGACTAACGCTAAAGAGTGGCAAGAATGGGACGAATTCAGTCGACTTCTCCATACAGAAGCTAGTACGAGAAAGGAGCCTACACACGAGACCATTGAAAATGCCCAAGAAGCAATATCTGTCTACGAGGATTTTCACACTTTAGATGGCACCTCCTACGGCGCGCAAATTACCCCGCTACGTCTGTCTCACCAACAGGCAAAGCTGGGCATGAACACTTTAGCAAGTAAGCTCTTAATTTCCCGTGCAACAAGGCCTAGTATAAGAATAGAGGAAGAGTAGCTATGCCTTATATACACTGCTATGCTCTTTGTGTATACTACTATTCTCTTTGCGATTGTTTCAGCATTATAGAGCCATGCTAAAATATCACAGATTTGGCATTAATGCATCACCGACAACAGGCTCGGTTGAAATTAGTCCCAAATTTGCTACAACGACACGTGGAAAACATAAGGCCTGGGAGGATAACGAGACAACATTCGAACCCTAGCGAAGGCAAACTATCAAGAGAAGAGGAGCGTCTTAACAAGCAAGATACATCTCTCCTCCCGGATGTTTCGAACAAATTTCAAGAGCGCCAGGAGATTGAATCGAGACGCACTCATGAGTCTAATTCTTCGAACATCGTTAAGGCCCCGATTGGCAGGAAAGAGACGATGGAAGTAGAAGAACCCGCATTGTCTTACCCAGTCGATATTGAAAATTATTATCCCTACTCCAAAGGCTACAGAGACATTCCTCGATTCAGTCTTCCCGCCACAAAACGGGAGCCCAATGAAACTCTGCAAAAAAAGGAGCAGCGGTTACGGAAGAGGTATTCCGCTATCAATCCAGAGACCAATCGTTCAACAGAGGACATTGTTCTAAGAGAGGCCAATCGTCTAACAGAATTGGCCAATCGCCTTAGAAAGGATAATCGTCCAAGAGAGGCTAATTGCCACATAGACAAGGCTAATCGTCTAAGAGAAGAGGCCTATCGTCTAAGAGAGCCAATTCGGATTGAGCCTCATCCTCTAATTGTGAGATCGCTGGAGCAATTAACACTATCTAAAGATAATGGAGAAAGGCCGTCTCCGAAGTCAACACATTTGAAGAGTATGTTGTTTGGTCCTGCGTACGACGTAGATAGGGAACACGCGAGGCTGAGTGGGGGTCCAAAATCGAAGGTCATGGACTTCTTTAAAAGGATGGGGGCGCAG
This sequence comes from Melanomma pulvis-pyrius CBS 109.77, assembly GCA_010093585.1. Lineage (NCBI taxonomy): Eukaryota > Fungi > Ascomycota > Dothideomycetes > Pleosporales > Melanommataceae > Melanomma > Melanomma pulvis-pyrius. The sequence continues at coordinate 7,915 of MU001743.1, read as the reverse complement.
CGAGGGTAGAAGTACTAAGGAAGTAAGGGAAAGGTGTGTTGAGCCTCAGAGGGAACGAAGATTCGCATCGGATTGAGGTTGGGCTGAACGGAGGGGCTTTGAATGACGAAGGAGAACTGGAAGTTTGGAACGATAGAGGTACAGGCATAAGGACTTTCAAATAGAATAGATTTTTCTCTGCAAGACTTTCCTGAGAATCATAATACACGATCGAGAAGAGCAATAAATATGTTAGCTCTAATACTAGTATAACACTTTTCCAACGTCTGCTCCCTCAGCTACAATGAGCCGTAGTAGAATCTCTCAGACAACCATCACTAAGGTCAAGGTTTTTATAAGAGGTGCCACTGCTTTGTACAACTAAAACGTCGTTCTCAATTTCCCTGGGTTGAGCCTCGTCGCAAATGCTCACCACAAAAACATCCCATCCTGACAACGATAAAGGACTGCGCTTAGGAGTATCAAGGCGGCTTCTGAGGTGGTGTCAGAGATCCTACCTTCTATTCAAGGCTTGCTGTCTTATAGATTGTGTTTGCGGATGTCCACAGAGCAAGAGGAAGCCGTGACTGATATTAATTCCTGGGGTAGTATGGCAGTCTAAATCTTGTGATCGATCTCCCAGCACTCGAACTCTCATGGGCAACTTACATAATTTCTTATCTGTTGCATATTTCTTTTTTTTATCGGGTGGCTTAGCTAGTATACGAATTATGAGGCTTTTCACAGCTGCGCTCATTGGGTAGCGTTCATGGCTGAGCCACCTCAGCTTTTCGCCTTCAAAAAGGCAAATGCTTCCCGGATGAATGACACCAACCGCCTATTTCGTACACAACGGTAGAAATAGAACTCCTCGTCAGTTGACATGGTTCGAAGTCTATTTACTCGGTAGGTGCTAATATCAAAGATGCTATATGTCGTGAAAGCAAGCTCATACAAATATAGGATAGCAGACAGCCCTCAGCGATGAGCACCTTCTACGGGACCGCACCGGAAAACCTTACTGCCAAATGGCAGCCCGAGCCCACATTCCGCGGAACTTACTCCATATTGTCTAGCTGTCTGTTAACAATGGGTCTGTGCATTTGGACGGCTGTACATCTGAATATACCGGAGCATGGACACAAGGGCTTCGTAACCCCACAACTGAGACGAAAGATCATGTGGCTCTTCATTGGACTTTTTGCTCCAGAAATTGTAAGTGAAAAATCCCATATCAATGTTATGAGCTGCCACTAAGAACTGTTAGATTGCCTGGGTGGCGTATGAACAGCGGAGGGCCGCTTCCCGAGTATACACAAAGATGAAGCGGGTTTTGAAGCAAGCAGACAAACCGAATGTGCTGAGAAGAATATTCTGCATGTCTCCTCTGATGCGCTTGCTGTGGAAAGAGAAGATTCAGGTAAGCCTGCTGGAAATTTGGATCTGTATTACAGGACGAATGTTATACTCACACATGAGTTCTAGTCGCAAAGATCTTTCGATAACCGCCACGAATGGACAATGACACACTCCTATTACGCGGCTATGGGGGGATTTGCAATCGATGTCAGCGACAAACAAATTCAGTTCTTCGCATCTGAACGCTTTTCCCAATTCACCCTCACCGTCGACGGCTTCCTGTGGGTTGCCGACTGGGGACTCGATCTAATTCCGAACATATCCGAGGCTGAGATTCGAGATAAGAGCAAAGCGAGTGGACTAGCGAAAACCTTAGTATGTGTACAAGCTACGTGGTTCTGCGTCCAGTGCGTTTTTCGTCTCAGCCAGAAGCTCACAATCAGTTTGCTTGAGCTAAATACATTCGCTCACGCTCTTTGTACACTTGTTATCTACTTGTTATGGTGGGACAAGCCTCTCGACATTGAAGAACGAACTGTTCTTAGAGGCGAGAATATAAAAGAGTCAACAGCACTTCTACTGGTCGCCAGCATGGGGTTTGGAAGCCATTTTGCGAACGCCTCCCAAAGAGGCCATAGTCGAGTCCGCAGACTCGACGTAAATCGCAATAGAGAGTCTGATCTGGGGAGAAAATGGTTCCGTGGAAATACACCTAAAGAGAATACGCTCTCCTATGCGCCGCTACCTCCGCCGGGAGACATCTCGCCTCGTCCTGCCTCCTTTTCGATCTTGACGGGCCATATAGTCGACGGCCAAATATTAGACACCATACAACATCATCCTTATCCTAGGCAGCACGGGATCAAGCAGATATGGAAGGTGTACCGCAAATCCCAACCCAACCATATACCCCAACCCTACCGTATAACACTGAATAGAACAGAGTACGCATGTTTGAAGATGGCTATCAAGGAAGGTAGACACCGTAACGTTGATTGGCCATGGTTCACGCCACTTACTTTTCGAATCGATGAATGGTCTGATGATCTATTCAGTATACGTATGTACTTTTCCTTCTGCATTTCCAGTCTATGCTACGGCGGCATCCATTTGACAGCCTGGAGTGCTCCATTCCGGACCCCTCTCCAAATGGTTCTTTGGAGACTGTCTAGTTTGGGTCTCACCATGTCCGGGCCTGCAATGTTGATTTGGATAGCATATGATTGGGTGTACGATATACTCGAGGAAAAGCAACTAAATTGTCTGTCCTATGCTGGCCCTGCCATTTTTCTATTATTTTTATGTTTCTATGTCTTTTGTCGAGTGTTCCTTGTGGTGGAGTGCTTCATTGGTATAACACAAGTTCCTGACTCGGTATATCAAGTCCCAACCTGGTCTGAATATTTCCCTCACATTGGCTAAAATTCCTCATTGCGCGATGTAGATTTTCATTTCCTAGCTTAGATACTTCAGGGTAAACCAACCATGTTCTTCAATCTCATTTCTTCAAGAATGAAACCCCGACAAGGCTCATAATTTAGCTGTAGGTGCATATGATGAAATAGCGCGAGAAGAAGTCTTTAGTGAATTCCACATCAACCTTCTCTACAATAGTATAACTATCTTCAAGCAAACGCTTAAGTTCACACCCCCCCCCACCACCACCTTCGTGTTATCTTACAAATGCTACTCAACGTCGACGCATATCTCAGAAATAGAGACACATTCAATGTAACGACCTCATATAGAACATATTGTGTTACTTTTCTGCTTCATCTACTATTCACTAGCATCCTAAGACATGACACGACGGACTATAACAAACAAACAAGAACGCAAAAATCCAGACCGATTGCCTTTTCCTGTACTACAAACGTATTCCACGCCTTCTAGCTGCTGCCTAAAGCCACCTCACCCTCGCCACACCCCACCGCAACCCCTATTCCGCCTCGGCCCCATCAATTTCCCTACAGCCGCGGCTCGATCTTTGCCTTGGAAATCAAAATAATTAGACCAGTTCGCATCAGCTTCCCTGGCAAGCCCCCCCAGTCCCCCAAATCCCGCCTCCTCTTTCCGGATCCAGCGCCCGCTAGGCCCGATCAGGCGCGCCGCTGCAAGGCAGACACCTCTCAGCTTCGCAGGCGTCGCGGCATTTTCGCGACGCGACGAGGCTGGTGTGATTGTGTGTTCTGGAAATGGCGAATGAGAGGGTTGCGCTTGGGAGACGGTGTGGGTTTGTGGGCGGGAGATAAAATTAGAGAGGCAAGGTGGGCTGGGAATGAATATATATACAGCCCTGGGCGACGTCTCCTCACCGCTGTCGAGGTGCTGCTGTTTTCACTGTTACACGATTTTGTTTCAGGACTGCATGTTTCTGCTGTTGCGATTCGGATTCGATCATGTCAAGTCAGATTGCTGGTATGCTACGCTTAACATTGTTGGTATCCTATCCTATCCCGTCGTGCTTCCTTATTGCATCTAGAAATTAGAGGGTGTAATTCAGCACAACACAGCCATACCCCAGCCCGCTAGCAGAACGCTCGAAGAATCCAGAAACGCTTGCAAAGACCAAAACGAAACGCTATTACATTTTTTTTAATTCCATAACTCCAGGGACGATGCCGTCGTGTCCTCGTCCAGCCAACTTAGTGGAGCACTTCCAAACGGAGCAGCCAAAACGGAAACATGTTAATCAAATCCGTCAAGTATTACCCGCAGAAACATGCACGTATACAACATTAGGAAAAGAAGGAAAATGATCCAAATTGGGATGAAATGAAAAGAAGAAGCAAAGAGTCCAAATTGAATAATGAGAGGGAGCGGAGCCATGTTTCGAGTCGATCTTGGATGAATGGACTGGGTGCGATATGACGCAAGCAGGAAGCCAGCCAGCATGGGAAGAAATGGTTGTGTGGCGACATCCGCACTTGGTTCACCGGTCACGGTGGCAGAATGCAGGCTGGTGGCACTGCTGCATCGATGAGCTCGTGTAAGCTCGTTCTTGTGCCACCAGGTTTTAGGCAGGGCCTGGCCGAGAGTACAGAAGGGCCTGACGTCTGGCACCGACATGTTGGTGTCGCTGGCCTCCTCTTCCGTCTCTGCCCCGCCGTCCGTGGGTGACGGTGAAGTTGGACGGCGGGCGCGTCAAGTTGTGATTTCCGCCTTTGAGTTCCTTCAGGTCCTGGTCGTCGATCAAGCGCTTCTGCCAGAGGTGCTGAAAGAGATGGAAGTCAGGTCGGCTGGTCCGCAGGGTCTCGCCAATGTTGTGGTGATAGCTGACATGCTCCATGCGGTAGGTCCAAGACGTCCACCCGTTGTCACATGTGTACTGGAACTGGTCGCACAGCGGGCACTGGACCGACTTGGGCGGCTCCTCGCCCCGGAAATGGCTCAGGCAGTGAGTCCGCCACTCGTCCTCGTCGTATGATATGTAGGAGCAGCTCAGGAACCAAAAGGAGCACTCGTAGGCGGGCTGTCGGATCAGATTCGGGCGGCGCTCGAGCACGCCGTTGACGTCCTCGAGCAAGGGCACGCCCGAGAAGCGACTCGCCAGGCCGGTGCTAATCGACGTCTCGGTGGGCGTGTCATCGGAGTAGTGGTAGAGCGACGGCGGATGGGCGGACGCGCTGGAGGGCTGGTGGATGCAGGCGGGCGCCATGGAGGAGCTGCTGCGATGGGAGCGTGGATTCGGGGGACTGGACGAGTAGGGGCTGGACGCCTGGCCGTCGGGCGGCGTGGAGAAGTGCACCAAGCGAGCGTGGATGTCTCTGGTGGGCGACGAGAGCCATTCGCCGATCTGGTTCTGGGGGACGAGATTCTCGAGCATGGCGGCGAGCGACAGCGACACGCTGGCGGGGTCGCCCACGGCGGGCACTGGGTGTGGCGCATGCGTCAGCCTCAGGCCACAACCGACGAGATCGAAGGCAGACATGCAGATACGCAGACAGATTGCACGGCGAATCAGGGGGGCGGCGTCAACTTACTGGTGCAGGCTCGCGATGGCTTCACGCGTCGTTGTTCGGCGCCAGGCCCTTGCGACGCCAGCGAGTGCTGAGCGTTGGCGTCTGTGAGTTGGCTTGTCCCGTTCCGCTCCGTCGTCGTCGTCGTCGTCGTCGTCGCCGTCGTCAGTCGTTCCGTCTCGTCCGCCTCCCTTCACGGGGCTGTCGATGAGAGGATGCGCTTTGTTCCGGTGCGTCCAAACGGACGGGGGGTGGGCGAACTGGTCCTGGCAGCCTCGTCCTCGAATCGCCCTGCTGGACAGCAACACTCCGCTTTTCCTAGGCAGATGGCACGCTGGTAACGCGTCAACCGACGAGACGACGCGATTTCTTTATACCCGCCCTCCTCCTCATCAGCGTGTCTGCCGCCAGACACCTTCGTGCGGCTCTGTGAAGATCGCGTCACCTCATTCGACGTCTCGTCCGGTTGCCAATTCACTCGCCCACGGCACGCTGCCGACCACCTCGCTGTCGACTCCACCACGCGAGACTCGTAGACTCGTCTTGCCGGCTTATGCATCAATCAATTGGCCCCCAAGACCTGCAGACGGCGTCTCCTCTCCTTCGACCTGGAGAGGCGGGGTGGTGGCATGCACACACTAGACAAGCGAACTCACAACCCGACCCTTATCACGGAATCGCCGACCGACCGCTCTTGTACACAGAGCTCGAGGCTGCTTGTATGGCCGTCTGTCGGTGAGAGATGCCCTTCTCCCGGATCGTCGAAACCACACCTCCTCTTGGTGCAATCAACTACTGCAAGCCATTTGCCGAACCATGCCGGGGCAGCAGCATCTGGACAGCGAATGGCCAGTCGACGCGTCGTGGTTCGACTCTCTTGACGCAACAGCTTTGTCGCTACAAGTCCCTTGGGACTGAGCTACTACGACAACATGCGTCGGCAAGCCACGGCTTTAGACCAACGCATCTTCGGCATTGCATGTCACCTCCACCTTTGGGAACGTCTGGCCTGTTTTTTTTCGTTGAACAGGTAAGAGATTCTGCTCCGAAGTTGTCCTACGTTTCTCCGCCCCATCCTGCGCAGCCGAAGACCGAAGATAGATAGTACATGTAGTAAGTTTATAGGTCTCATCAAGATACCAATTAAGAGCAGTTGGAAGACCCAAGCTCCGAGAAGTATCCGCACAAGTTCGTGCTGTCGTGATCGGGCCGGTGTTCCACGGGGAACGATCGGGTCAGGTCATGTGACCGTCGTTCTATCCTGAGGCCTCAAGATCTCAAACAGACTGCGAGATTTCCACTGCTACCCCATGAACCCAACAACTTGTCCTAAGCGGATATATCCTTATAGGGTTAAAAGGATAAACCCCTTTATATTTTTGGCCCAAAAATTTCTTTGATCTAGGAAGTTAATTTAACGTTAATTTATTAAAGCTGCGACTCGGCTTCTTTCAAACTTTTGTGGTACATGCCACCAACATGGAACACCCGAGCAGGCAGCAAGGGAGCATATAGGTACGACTACCTCTGGCCTTGTATCTTCCGTTGAATTCGTATTTTGAAGAATCCAATTTCCCCTCACGATGTTAGAGAAATCTTGCCATTATGACTGCTCTATGCACCCAGACCAGCTCTCGCCATATCCAGACATCTCGGGCATTGGTGTCAGTACCTGTCAGCCCCTCATCCAACTTCACCGACTTGGCTGACTTTTGCCAGGTTTTTCTCGCCTATGCCATCACGACCGGACTCACGGTGATGATTATGATTGCGTATTTTTTGGTCGCCTATCGACCAGACGAGGATCCCTTTGGGGGCAAATCAGTGTCGCAAAGCGACGTCACTTTCCATCCAAACGCTACTGATATGGCAATTGTTGCGGGAATACAACGTCTTTTCCCCTTTCTCCGCGGCTCGCGTCGAAGTCATCATCGTTTATATCGAGGCTTCACAAAGGTACCTTGGAATTGTTCTGTGAACCTATGAAATCTGACAGCTCTAGGCCATGCTCACGATGAGTGATATCCAGTTACTGACCGGATTGTCCATAATTATCAGTGGATATACACAGTTGCGTTGTGGCCTCTCCGCTTATCACTGGCAAAAGATTGTCAATATAGCTTGGTTTACAAGCACCACGCACCTCTCCTGCTTAACCTTCCTCCGAAACTACCTAAGCCAACGGAAGGCGCAACGAATTTGGCGCGTTCTGGCTATGGGTACCTTGGTCCTCCTGTTGCTAGTGGCGATTGTACGAACCCGTTACTTCATATTCGAGTAACGTACTTCACAAGCATGTTGCCCACCCAAGTATGTTGCCCACTTTTGCCAAGACCCCACCAACACTACACTACCCTTACAATGCCTCTACCTACAAACGCGCAATCAACCTTAAACAAGGCAAATATACAGCTTGCTCTCCAGGCTATTAAACAAGACGCAACTTTAAGCGTGCAACGCGCTGCACAGCTCTACAACGTTCCTTAAAGGACTCTTAACAACTAACGCGCTAGAATAGCCTTACAACGCAATTAGAAGCCTAAATTAAGGATGCTTACTTAGACAGAGGAGCAGGTAGTTGTTTAGTGTATCCTTAACCTAGATCTGCAAGAATTTCC